>CAXKVY010009536.1:0-26772 GCA_964058915.1 Tetropium fuscum
AAATTAAACAGCCAACTGTTGTTTATAAGAAAAAGGCGTCAGAAAAACCGTACATAAATGCAAACAAAAATCGTTTTTGAGTTTCTAGCAATAACTACAAGTACAATTGTTTTGACTACAATACAATAAAAAATCCCAAGAGTCTAAAAAAATGTAATTGGCAATTATAGAAAAACATTCTTCATTATATGTCTTCCTAACTATGTGAATTTACATGATTAAAGTTACTCTTAGGCGCAACGTGGACCCCGCGCCGTAGCCTAAAAATTGTACGAATTGTAAAAGTTACGAATTTTCAATAAAACGCTCCTTTTACGCGTTTTTCCCGTTTTTCTCGAATGAAAATGCAACCAGATTTCCAGTAGATCTCATTTGTAAGTTCCTCAATTCTCCACAACTTTTTATTGTAGTCAAAACGATTGTACTTATTTCTAGATACTCAAAAAACATTGTTCTGATGTACTGTTTTTCGGACGCCATTGTGTTATAAACAACAATTGGATGTTTAATTTAGATTCGTTTTCATCATATTCTAAAACCCTTCACAGTGTTCTCTTATTAAAAGTTGATTTCGAAATTCTGGTGGTAGCAACTAGATAAGAGAAGTTACTGGTAGTAAATTATTTAAGTCCTAGCCTATATATAAATATAGGCTAGGATTTAAATAAATACTGTATAATGTGTCATTTGTAAACAGTGCATGTGAAGTATAAGTCGATTTGCTATATATACCTCAACTACTATAGCGTCCTCAACCAAAGAGACATATCGATTAAATAAAATATCAAAAGTAGTAGAGGTACAAGTATACACCTCCATGGAAATTCAGCTGTTGCCATTAAATACATATAAACATAGAATTTTAGAAAATTAAGCCAATACTACTCTCGAATATAAATGAACAGTGAACATATAAAACTAATAAACATATAAAGATATAAAACCTATATGCCCACAATAGATAGATGATCTCTTCCGATGAACTTTTAATACATTGTCAGTCTTCATTTTCTCGGATAACAGCCCTTGACTTTATGAGAGACTCTGACTCCTAGTTATAAAACATAAATTTCCAATAAATTCAGGCTACATATTTCACGAAATCTAATATAGAACTTATAATTTATCCGACAGCTCCCCAGAATTTAATTTAACAGTAATAAGGTTTGCAATCAATATCGATGCGAAACGAAACGTCTCTGGTGAAGCTAAGATGGATTTAAATTCATGACTCGTAAAAATAAAAATATAAAACTGCATAGAGTTTCATCATACATGTGTTTACCCTGATAAGTGGTGAGCATAATTAGTATAGAAAAATTAAGCTGAAAATTGACGATAAGCCGAAATAATTCGTGTAGTTTCGGAATTTGTTATAGTTATTCATTAGGGTGTCCTGATAAACATACTAAATGCCCCCGAGGGTGGAGAATATGCCGGCGGTGGGGGGATGTGATGGGTCTCTTTATTTCAGTTTGTTGCTCTATATTTACATATCAATCTCTATGTTTATATCTCTAAAATATTTAGGAATATAAACATAAAAATTAAATTATTTTACATATTTATTTATTAAAATAAATCAAAAATGTTCATAGGTGTCATTATATAATATCTATATTATATAATAAAAATAAAAAAAATAATGTCAAATTGTCTTTAACATTAACATCGTCATCGTCATATTTTTTATTTAAATCTACGTGCACTCCATTGGTAGATGCACCTAAGCAACGATTACAGATAGGCCTGCAGTAAAATCAATGCCAGTTTTTCGGCAGCCACATTTCCCGGAACAATTACTCTTCTAGCGACAAAAAATAGAATTTAACACTGTGTCAGATGCGGGAGGGTCCAAGGTTGTGATTGGCTCCAGGTTTTCATCGACTCTTCATATTTGAGGAGGCAATTGGTTCCCATGCCACTCTTGGTGGTAAACTTTAAACGAGTGATATTTCGCAAACGCTTTGGTAGATGGCAGCGAAGATTAGGTTTAAGCTTGGTACTGGATTTAAAAAAAAATATATTTTTCGATCGTTGTTTAGATCAGTCTGACTAGAAGGCGCACGATATACTGTCAGATATATTGTCATAATATATTTTCTCCTGATTCTGCTATAGCGACTTGAGTTGATGTTGGGTCATAGAAGATGGCTGCTATTTCCTTTGTTAATGGATTTTGTTCAAAAAGCTTAATTTAACAGTAATAAGATTTGCAATCAATATCTATGCGAAACGAAACGTCACCTCAAACGTCAAGCTTTGCCCTCCTTGAAAATTGCTGAGGTTGTATCGCAACCGCTGAAACTATGAATGAAAAGAATGGAACAACCAAATGAAAGTTTTTGCAGTTCTTGGGAAGAAAGTATTCTGGTTTTCAATTTACCTCTTCCCGACTTGACAAAATTCCTATATTTCCTTCGCTGATGGTCTCAAAATCATTAAAAGGACTATTAGATCTACATCTTCTCCAATAACAGCAGTCACAGAATTGTTTGCAGCTTTCTTAATTACAGTCCCTATAACTGTACAGTCAGCATCACTTACAGCCACTCTTGTATCAATTTCCTCAGCCTGCATTTTTCTGTAGGTAGTTTAATACGTTGGCACTTGTTTATTGCATTTGGCAGAAAATGGTCCTGCTGAATCCGGTTTCATAGTCAGCTCAAAATTTATATCAATAGACGATTTCGTTGCCCCTTTTAGTTTTTGTTTCGATGTCTTCATCCTGTTACTTGTACCATCGTAGCCATCAAACACCACTATAGAATGGGGTCCATAGTGCGATTTTACATTGTTAATGTACGGATCACATATATCGGAATCAGATTATTTGAGTTGCCATTCGATATCGGTAGTCGATATCGGTAGAACAATCATATAAAGCTGATTTCTAAGTTTTTCTCATACAACCTTTATTAAATAAAGCCAATGGATAGCGAGCTAATTCTCACTCAAAATGCGATGACAAATGTATATTTATTTATTTATTTATTTATTTAGCAATACACTATCCAACAGGAATTCCAATTACTGGGTAGGAGAAGTAAGTACATAATATGCAGATACAATATACAGATACAATCTACAGATATATCAATATAATAAATATGTATTAACAATAAAAATATAGTACTGTAAGCAAACACAAAACAAAATTATAATTTACGACTAGGGAGTTCAATTTTTTATCGCAGCTGCATTGCAGTGGAATATATCAAACTGATCTTCAAGATTATTATAATTTTCACACATCTTATATAGGGGTGAGGATTTTTGAATGTTAGTTCTAGGGGTGGGTATTAAATAAAATAATGTGTTTTGTCTAGAACCCAGCCTTGGTGTCCGAAAATTCAATAAACTTAAAATGGCGCCACAGTCTGTTATATTGTTTATTAAATTGTAGAGGAATATTTGCTGTGATATAATTATTCGAGACTAAACACTCGACAGCGGGTATCTGTTTAAAAGTTCAGTTTGAGGAAAGCCAATAGCAGGATAGCATCATCCTTATAAGACAATGCCTTTAAGAAACCTCTCTGAATTCTCTCCAAATGCTGTATATTGATATTATACTGAGGAGACCAAATAACTGAACAATATTCCAATTTGGATCTAATAAAAGATTGGTATAACAGTTTCAGAGTGTGCATGTCGTTAAAGTCATGAGAAGACCTTATTATAAATCTGAGTGACCTAAAGCTTTCGCTGGTAATTGTGTTTATATGATAATTGAAGGACAGTTTACTGTCATAAGTTATACAGAGGTCACGAAACGTTGGAGGACGGTAAGGACTGACTCATCTAAAGTGTAATTAAATTCGATAAGCTGAAGTTTCTTAGAAAATGTTAGAACATTGCACTTACTTATATTTAATTGTAACTTGTTTAAATTACACCAATTACTACATTTATCAAGGGCAGCTTGTAAAAGCAGGCAATCTTTTACATCATTTACCTTATTATACAACTGCATATCATCCGCATATAATAGGCAATTTACGTCAATGTCAACTATAATATCATTAATGAAAATATTAAAAAATAACGGCCCTAACAGAACCTTGTGGTACACCCAATGTAGATACAAATGCTACAGAGTGCTGACCACAGCACTCATTGTGGTGGTGTCTATTCTCGAGATATGATTTCAAAAATAGCAATAAATTTCCTGAGAAACCAATTTTTTTAAATTTTGAACATAAAATTCTGTGATCGAGTCGGTCAAATGCCTTAGTGAAATCAGTGTATTTAACGTCAACTTGCGAAATAGCCTCTATAGCGTCAGATATATATTGGGTTATACAAAAAAGATCTGTTGAGGTCGATCTTCCCTTGAAAAAGCCGTGTTTTACATAAGAAAACCTTGGTTCATACAGCAAAATATCAAAACTTTTTGAGCAATTGTTGACAATTGTTATAGGTCTGTAATTTTCAATATTATTGTTAACACTTTTTTTGTATATGGGAATTATTATGGGAACACTTCAATGAATGAGGAAATACATGTAATTTGAGAGCGAATTAATCATGTAAAATAAAAGCTGGAATTTTATCAGGGCCCATTGTGTACTTCGGTTTAATTTTTTTCAAAGCAGTTAAGACTTCATGCTCTGTACATTCGTCTATTTTGAGAAACTCATTACTTTCATCTTCCAAAAGGCCCTCGTATATCGTATATCGTCCTTCCCAATCGCAATCCTTTGAAATAATAAAAATGGATCGAAATGCAGTACAGTCTCGTCATTGACCTTGACAGTACTGCTCGTCGCTTCCAGTGATAAAGCTTTAGGTTTTAGGTAGATTCTAGACATATAAGCAACAAACTGAAAAAGAGACATTTCACCCCCTGCCCTACCGCCGGATCAGGCCCCACGCTCGAGGACTTTTAGTATGTTTATCAGGACTCGAATTATTTCGGTTGATTTCATTAATTCTCCTAGGCTAAATAATAGTATTTATGATATAATATGACTACAAAAGATATATAGGAAATATAAATATGAATGATACAAAATCGTTTTTAGGGAAGTTCTGCCTATTATCATTAGTGGATAAGAAAAAGGGGACCATTATATCCGATAATAGCCTCTCTGAAAATGAGTTTGGGCAAATTGCAAATTTCGCAAATAATTACAGACAAATGGGATTGTTTTTAATGCGTCTGGGTATTCACATAAGATTTTGCATTAAAAGAAAAGCTGATGACGTACATGAAAATATCAAAGAAGAAGTTAAGAATGTGATATATAAAATGATATACATTTCTAATATAACTTTAGATCGACTTTTGAAGACTGTCAACTTTTGACTTTTGAAGTGATTTTAAGTATGAACTGGAAAAGAATCAACGTTGTGTCTGTCAGCTTCCTAACATCGCATCGTCTAAAAACGTATTCACTTTTTACTTACATTTTAGTTTTATCATATTAACAGTAGGTCATATGTATATTTGGATGAAACATATTTCCCAATAGGGCTTTCAGAAGGACTTTACAAGACGAATATTTGAAGCAGAGTGAATATGAGACGAATATGAATATGAGAGACGAATATGAAAAGCTGTAGCAAGAGATACGCAAATAGTGGTAGAAGATGTATCATATATAACATGCTGGTACTGAAAATTGAAAAACGCCGGTGTAATGTTTTTAACAACATTAAAAAGTTCCGATTACCATGATTCTATAAACAGAGAGTCATTAAAAGAGGATTTTGGAGGAACTGATACCGCCATTTAGAAGAATTATTCTGGACAATGCATCATACTACAGCGCACTTGCTGAGAAAATACCGAACACTTCTTGGAGCAAACCGAAATTACAAGATTGGCTACAAGAACGAATCATTCATTACAGCAAGGCTGAATTTAATATCGTGTTTTTTAAAAAAATTTCAAGAGTAATTGCCCAGATTACCGCTGATGTGTTGTTGATGAAATGGTAAATGAACGTGGTCGTCAAGTATTGAGATAACCTCCATAACCTTGTCAATATAACCATAATATTCAAAATCCACAAAACGTATTATGAAGTGAAAACGTATATGGGTGAAAATGGTTCGAGAGGCGAAAATAGCACATTTTTATCTCTAAGGAAATATCTGGTCTAAGAAAATAAGGAGGCTTTGGAAAAAGTGACCCCTGGACTATGGGCAAAGTATGTACGTTATGCGGAAAAAGTAATCATTCATGCTTAGGAATGAGAAATTCGTTATGATTAAACACCGACACTTCTGAAGAAGAATTTAGAATAGATTTCTGCTACAACGACGAAAGTGATAAAAAGGACGACTGAACAGTGTTTCTTCTTGCATTAAAATTTGTACAGTATTGGTCGTTAATTCATTTTACTTTTCATTATTCAGTATCAGTTTTTGCAGAAATATTATTTCTTATTCGAAATAATAATATCTTTGACACACTGTTCTCGTGACGTACACGCAAAGAACGCTGGCGCGGACTTTACCTCCGTCGTGGGTGTTCCCTAACTGTAAGATATTATGACAAGAAAAGAAGAGGCCAATTTTCAAATGTAACATTAATTTAGTAAATATACTTGGTACTCTATTTAAGACTGCTGCATTTTAATATTGAAACAAAAGTTTCGACTGTTTTTACCTGGTTCAAAACTATGTTCTTATTAAGAATGATAATAACCAGGAAAATTGCAGTTCCTGCAAATTCAAATAGAAAATACGTCTTCTCTAACTCCTTGGTAATCATACACATTATATTAGCTAGAGCTACATTTGTCAACGTAAATTACATACAAGTTGTCAAACAAATCACTTTACATACCTATAATTTGAGATATCTGTAATAAATAATTCACAATTAGACATCAATCCAAATGAGCAAGTACAAAAGTCTTACAGTCAGCAGTGTTCACCTAGACGATGGCATTTCCACATTTTTTAAAGTACACAAAAATTATGATGACTTCTATTGGCCTGTGGCCGTTAAAAACAAAAAGACAACTTCTAATCTTAGCTTACACTATCTACAAAATTATTCTTCTTTCTGTGTATGCAACATTTGTGATCGTCCTTCTATCTGGAGTAGTAAACGTGCGGGACGGCGATGAGTTTAAAATAAACTACCTCGTTCACGTTCTGTTCCACACGGTCTTCGTCTGGAAAATTGCTATTTCCCAGACTAACACTATTAAAAAATTCATAAATGAAATCATGCTTGTACATGATCAAGTAGTTGAGGAGCAAAATGACACACTGAAGAAAATGTATATAAAGAGCGCTTTCTACAATTTCAAAATATTTTATGTTATAGCTGTCTGTAACACATTAGCTTGTGGAACACTGGTACTCATTATCATACAGGAAGTTAAGAAATGGGATACTGAAGAAGATTTGAGCTCGAGGTCTTTAAAATTTGCAGGATGGTACCCATTCGATATCAAGAAGCATTTTGAGCTGGCTTATTATCATCAAAATATCACAATTATTATTGGAGCTATTTATAATACAGTGTGTGAATCACTGTTTCTGTCTTTCATCATATTTGCTTCTCTTCGATTGAAAATGCTGAATTACAAGTTTGAGCACTTTGGAGAATTCTGTAAGAGCAGTAATATAAATGCTGACAGAGTTTTAAGGCTTTTGATTTTGGACCATAAAGATATAATTAGGTAATGAAGATAATAAGTTATACCAGTTTTAATGACGACTTGTAATTAGTTTTATTCAATATGTAATTGTATTATTATTATTACATCTTGCACAGCATATTTTAAACTAATTGCAGTTGAAGAAAAATAAAGTAATTCTCCTGTTCATATTAATGATACTCAAATGAGAAAAAAGTGATTAATGCCTTTATATTTTATCATATTTCTAACACAAATCATAATTCATGGCATTATTTCAGATATGTACAAGATTTGGATTCTACCATGAAATGGTTCTACCTGGGAGATTTCATAGGAAAATCCTATCATCTCTCTCTGACAGTTTTTTATTTATTTTCTGCAAGTAAACGTTTAAGTACTTTAGCAATATATTGGCAAATTAACGTCATTACATTATTTTCTAATAAGACAGGGCCTTTGAATAATATATTTATATTAAATTTCAGGCAGGCTCTAGCGGCATAATGAATCTGGAATTCATATTTGCTTTAGGATGCAGCTTAGTTATACAAGCACAGATATATGGTGTATACTACAACGCAAATGAAATTACTCTAGAGGTAGAGAACCACAGTTTAATAATATTAAGTGTATAAGTAGAAAGATGTTGAAATAAAAAGAATACGTCAATACGTATATTCAGAACTTTTGAAATATCGAGGCTAGTGAAATCTGTGTCTAAAATATTTAAAATAAATTTAGTTATCAGTCTAACCAAGGGTTGTATTTTAGGGCTTGAAAACCACCGAGGCAATTTTTAAAAGTAACTGGTATGATCAATCTGATGAAATTAAAAAGAAGTTTCTCGTAATAATGATAAGGTCCCAAAAACCTATACAAATGCATCTGGGTAACTTGAATGTTATAGGAATCAATTCATTAGTGAAGGTAAAACTTAATCACTAAAATGTTGTTTTTAAAAATAGTAAAGCATATGAAATAAAATCGACATTTTCTATAACAAATGGTTATATATATATATATATATATATATATATATATATATATATATATATATATATATATATATATATATATATATATATATATATATATATATATATATATATATATATATATATATATATATATATATATATATATATATATATATATATATAGCAGTTATATATATATATATATATATATATATATATATATATATATATATATATATATATATATATATATATATATATATATATATATATATATATATATATATATATATATATATATATATATATATATATATATATATATATATATATATATACATAACAGTTTCTAACATTTACAATTTAGGGATCGAATAGTAGTTACGTAAAAGTGTAGTTTGCTCTATAATCTTAGGTACAGATACGCTTCATATCCGAGATAGAAAGCATTAATTTTTTTGAAATTTCTTAGAATTTTTTTTATACTTTTACGATATCAATAATTATTCTACATTTTGGAGAAGCGTTTTTCACCATGAAGCTGCAAGAACATTTAGAAAATAGTCTTGATATGCATCACAGAGATGTGTAATTAGGAGGATTAGGTGGTTAGTAGCTTTATTGATCTGTAAATTCGCCAGTGCCTTTTGCATAAATTATCTGCTTTAAAAAAATGGAATTTTGTTGTACATAGATTTGCAACTTCGTGGCCTTGAACGCCATTCACAGGTAATTTAGCAAACGCTTCAACTTTCACGTGAGCCCAAAAAGTTGTAAAACTGCGAAAAAATACGAATTTATAAGATAACTAAGTTCTTTTGGAGGGGCACCAATATATTTTTTATATCAATTGAATTGCTATGCTATAATATTGGTATAATAGTGATAAACTTTTAACTATAATTATATTATCATATATATTGCTGACGGCTGATTGATCTTATTTTACGAAGATTAGACAATTTTATGAAATTTAAATAAGAGTTCGGAAAGAACCCTCGTAGGTACATTTTCCTTTTAATTTTAATTTCCCTTACCTAAGCAAAGGGCATATTCTAAGGCATTATTCAATTGGGACGCTTCCGTCCCAATTCTTTTTAGGGACTGTCTACGGGTCCGTCTAGTCTAGACCGTTATGATACAACAATCAGATAGAAAAGAGAAAAGCTAAAAAATATAGAAAATATAGAAATTATAGAAAATATAAAAAATATAGAAAACAGAAAATATAGAAAATATAGAAAATATAGAAAATATAGAAAATATAGAAAATATAGAAAATATAGAAAATATAGAAAATATAGAAAATATAGAAAATATAGAAAATATAGAAAATATAGAAAATATAGAAAATATAGAAAATATAGAAAATATAGAAAATATAGAAAATATAGAAAATATAGAAAATATAGAAAATATAGAAAATATAGAAAATATAGAAAATATAGAAAATATAGAAAATATAGAAAATATAGAAAATATAGAAAATATAGAAAATATAGAAAATATAGAAAATATAGAAAATATAGAAAATATAGAAAATATAGAAAATATAGAAAATATAGAAAATATAGAAAATATAGAAAATATAGAAAATATAGAAAATATAGAAAATATAGAAAATATAGAAAATATAGAAAATATAGAAAATATAGAAAATATAGAAAATATAGAAAATATAGAAAATATAGAAAATATAGAAAATATAGAAAATATAGAAAATATAGAAAATATAGAAAATATAGAAAATATAGAAAATATAGAAAATATAGAAAATATAGAAAATATAGAAAATATAGAAAATATAGAAAATATAGAAAATATAGAAAATATAGAAAATATAGAAAATATAGAAAATATAGAAAATATAGAAAATATAGAAAATATAGAAAATATAGAAAATATAGAAAATATAGAAAATATAGAAAATATAGAAAATATAGAAAATATAGAAAATATAGAAAATATAGAAAATATAGAAAATATAGAAAATATAGAAAATATAGAAAATATAGAAAATATAGAAAATATAGAAAATATAGAAAATATAGAAAATATAGAAAATATAGAAAATATAGAAAATATAGAAAATATAGAAAAGATGAACCACCTAATGCTTATGTAATGCATATCAAGATTTTCTTTACCATATTTTAATGCATTTTCATAACAAAAAACTTCGTACCAAAAAACACGAACGTACTCAAGATAATATTGCAAGAAATAAACCCGAAAATTTGACGCTATCTATCTCGGGAGCGAAACTTTTCTGTTTAATTGTATAGAGTTTAAGTTTATTACTAATTTGATATATCCTATTCGATTCTGAAGTTATCACGATAAAATCTTTTACAGCATGTATGGGCCCCAGGTTTCAAAATAATTCAGACTATTCAGAATATTGATGCAATATATTTAGGTCGAGTCTTGGTCTATCATAGTATTAATGTCGTTATTATTTTTAGGTAGCGAAGGCTGTATATTCTTGTATTATATTTGCTTTCTCTGGACGATACTAATATCTATCTAATACACGAATAGTGCTTATATTTTAATGAAATATTAGATAAATACCATAATAAATGATTTTATTAATCTTTCCTTATCCTCAACCACAAATAATGTACAAAAACAATATCTGGATCAGAAAAGTATACCTATATTAAAAAGTACCTATATATCTAGAAAATGTAATTATTCCCAGTAATATTAGGCACTATAATAGAAGCAACAGTAGCAGTCACGCATGATATAAATATGTAGAATATTTTAAAATGCTTACTTATTTTGTATAGTCTCTGCTATCTGTAGATTTGACAGTATTTTCTTTAAATGTATTGTGAGTATTTTTACACAGTATTTTTAGTGCACATTATTCTTACATATATATATATATATATATATATATATATATATATATATATATATATATATATATATATATATATATATATATATATATATATATATATATATATATATATTATATATATATATATATATATATATATATATATATATATATATATATATATATATATATATATATATATATATATATATACATATATATATACCGGGTGACACAGGAGACATGTCACGCTCTGTAACTTTACTATTTAAAAAGTTAAAATTTTCAACTTTGGGAGAGTTGTATATTACATAATTGTCCTTTTTTTGAACATATCAAACATTTGCTTAAACTTCCGGTTTAAGCGGAAGTGACGCAAATTTTGTTGTTTTAAATGGTACCCTGTATATTTTTTTGCCCATCTGATTCGTCTTTAAATTCTCTTTTCAACCATGTATCGCACCATGACATTTGTTTTTAAACTTGAGTTAATAATCATTTTATTTTATTAAGCATAAGTGGCCATGATATGAACCTTGGCAGATATTGATGCTTAGTGTGCCGTGGTATCGAAAGACTTCTGGTACGCAACTTTGTCTCATATTTTTTTGGGCATAATCAGAAGCTGAATAGACTAAATAGATGTTTCTTATTCAAAAGAAAAAATCAATAAACAACAAACGATATTATAAAAACTGAGATAGGAACTCCATTTTTTTATTTGACCTACTTAAGAAATACTTATTTATCTTTTATTTTCGGCCATTACATTTGCTGTACCTATCCCATTTTGCTTTCTTCATTAAAATTAGTATCGAGAATTATTGCATAGTAATGAACATTGTTACTTATATATATATATATATATATATATATATATATATATATATATATATATATATATATATATATATATATATATATATATATATATATATATATATATATATATATATATATATATATATATATATATATATATATATATATATATATATATATATATATATATATATATATACAGGGTGAGTCAGTTTTTCGTAGACAAACTTTAACAGGGGATAGAACGCACGTTTTTAAAAAGAAAAGTGCCTATAAATATATGGCCGATCTAGCTTCCTAAGGAAGATACAAGGTGTTAAAGTTTCATTTTTTTTTACATTAATGTGTAATATTTTCTGAACGGAATGATATATTCACTAAATATTTTACACATATCTTAACCTGCATAGGATCAACATGTTGTATTGTTTCTGTCGAAAATACTATAGTGGATGTTACTTTTTTCGGGTACTTCGGATATTCTGCATAATGGAACTTTTTTTTCGTACGCCACTGACATTATCTGATACATATTTCTAAAATAACGGCCCCTTAGTAACAATTTTGATCTCTTGTAATTTTGTTCTAACTACGACAGTTTTAGAGATATTGGCCGTTGTTTCTCTGACAGTGTAATGTCGTTATTATAATTTTTTTTTCTCGAATTTTCTTTATGACTTATAAACGAACGCTTAGATTTTTTCATGTTTGGGGGATAATGCCTATTAATTAAGGCGTATAAAACAAGAGGTAAGAATGTTAAAAAACTTGCACAGTGGCGGGGTGGAAGGGGTGCTCCACCCCTTTCGTAAACAGAACATCTACGCCAAAGACTATTTAAAAAAAAACTGTTATTTTCATTATCTACATACAGTTTAACAAAAATAATGTCCCTTCTTCTGTTTCGAAATTCCTGTGCGGTTCCTAGTTATTTTGATTTTTAGTGTTTGATGTGGTACTAAATTAAGTAATTTATTTATTAGCAATAATAATTATCGGCTAAATATTTAATTCTTTCAACGAAACCTACCTAAATATGGTGTGTTAAGGATTCTAAAAAGCCGAAATATCTTTATCTCTTTCCAAGTAATTACAATTACAAAAAAAAACATTAGATGAGCATTGATGTTAATGTTTATGGAGATATAAACATTTTTGAATTTATAGCAATATTTAATTAACAATAATAATTGTGGAATAAATAACAATTGTTAGCAATAATGATTTATAAATAACAATTACAAGAATTAATAACAATAGCACTAGTACCTACATACATAAAATTAGATACTTTGTTCAAAATGTAAACCGTTCTTCTCAATACACATTTCACTGCGACGTATCATAGAACGTCTTAAGTTAACTAAATGATGCACCCTTATTTCATTGCAAGCAGCTCTAATGCGATTTTGAAGTTCCTCAAGTGTATTAACCGGAGTGGTATACACTATTTCCTTAATGAATCCCCACACAAAAAAGTCAAGTGGTGTTAAATCGGGGGATCTGGGAGGTCACGCCACTGGACCTCCACGACCTATCCACCTCCCTGGATAGTTAATGTTTAGCCAATTTCTTACATTTCTGCCATAATGGGCCGGGCACCCATCAAGTTGAATCCAAGACTGTCTTCTTAAATTCAAAGGAATGACTTCCCATATATTACCATGGTGTTCTTCTAAAAATTGTAGGAAATTTTCTGAATTTACACGTTGTGGCAAGAAATAAGGTCCAAACACGTGGTTGCCGTAAATTCCAATCCAGACATTTGTACTAAATTCATGTTGAAAACTTCGTGGTCGAATGGCATGTGGGTTTTCATGTGCCCATACATGCAGATTGTGAAAATTTACTATACCACGACGAGTAAAACAAGATTCATCAGTCCACAGTATATTGGATAAGAAATCCCTATTATTTTGAATGGAGTTAAGAACCCACCTACAATAAGTAAGTCTTCGTTCAGCGTGGACATAAACCTTGAACAGGTTGAAAATGATATGGGCGTCTTTGATCCCGTTTTAAAACCCGGGAAATTTTACTTTGGGAAATACCAAGAGCAATAGCAGCACGTCGAGTACTTGTCGCTGGGTTCCTATTAAATTCCCGCAATATACGGTCTCTATCTCGTCCACGGTTGTTCTGTCGGCCCCCGGGTACATTTTTCAAACCCTGGTTAACAAATCGACGGTGGATACTCACAAAAACGGAATGATGAGGTTGTCGTCTATTTTGAAATCTTCTTCGATACTCCCTAGCTGCGTATCTTGAATTCCCATTTGCGAACCCATAAATAAAATGAATGTCGGCTTGTTCGCTATTTGTAAATGTAAACGGCATGTTACACTAATTAAAATCTGGCAAATCACATAAAATAACTTTTTAATCTTAAAAATAATAATTAATAACAGTGAAAATATTCAAGATGAAGCAAAATTGTTTGTAGATAAACTTGTAATACGTCAAACTGTCGTTTCAAAATATGACATAATGCTTACTTGTTTTCCAAGGAGTATAATATTTTGTTGCAATTATTACGTACAGTTACAAATACGCTAGTTTTAAATGGATATTATTTAGCAAACAACAACAAAAATTGAAACAGAAATTGTTACATGCACAAGTTTAATAAAACTTAAAGGAAATTTTTAAGACTTTTGGCAACTACACAATAATCTATTGTATTGTAAGTACATTTGTAATTTAACAGATTTCAACATATAAAAGTATTGTATTTGAGTAAGGCTTGATATAACAAATATTTATTTTGACTACATTGAAAAAAGATAAAGAATAAGAGATTTCGGCTTTTTAGAATCCTTAACACACCATATTTAGGTAGGTTTCGTTGAAAGAATTAAATATTTAGCCGATAATTATTATTGCTAATAAATAAATTACTTAATTTAGTACCACATCAAACACTAAAAATCAAAATAACTAGGAACCGCACAGGAATTTCGAAACAGAAGAAGGGACATTATTTTTGTTAAACTGTATGTAGATAATGAAAATAACAGTTTTTTTTTAAATAGTCTTTGGCGTAGATGTTCTGTTTACGAAAGGGGTGGAGCACCCCTTCCACCCCGCCACTGTGCAAGTTTTTGAACATTCTTACCGCTTGTTTTATGCGCCTTAATTAATAGGCATTATCCCCCAAACATGAAAAAATCTAAGCGTTCGTTTATAATTCATAAAGAAAATTCGAGAAAAAAAAATTATAATAACGACATTACACTGTCAGAGAAACAACGGCCAATATCTCTAAAACTGTCGTAGTTAGAGCAAAATTACAAGAGATCAAAATTGTTACTAAGGGGCCGTTATTTTAGAAATATGTATCAGATAATGTCAGTGGCGTACGAAAAAAAAGTTCCATTATGCAGAATATCCGAAGTACCCGAAAAAAGTAACATCCACTATAGTATTTTCGACAGGAACAATACAACATGTTGATCCTATGCAGGTTAAGATATGTGTAAAATATTTAGTGAATATATCATTCCGTTCAGAAAATATTACACATTAATGTAAAAAAAAATGAAACTTTGACACCTTGTATCTTCCTTAGGAAGCTAGATCGGCCATATATTTATAGGCACTTTTCTTTTTAAAAACGTGCGTTCTATCCCCTGTTAAAGTTTGTCTACAAAAAACTGACTCACCCTGTATATATATATATATATATATATATATATATATATATATATATATATATATATATATATATATATATATATATATATATATATATATATATATATATATATATATATATATATATATATATATATATATATATATATATATATATATATATATATATATATATATATATATATATATATATATATATATATATATATATATATATATATATATATATATATATATATATATATATATATATATATATATATACTATGTTTTTATATAGTTTACATTACACGCAACCTGTACAATAATTCTTGTAATATTATGTTCCTTCAAAAAAGTTTGTATTAAAAGGTGGTTGAACGTCCATGTCCTCAAGTTAAATATATTCATTAAAACCATCCAGATGGCTGAAGGAATCCCTCATCAACAATAATATGGTATATTAAAAAAGGTAATGCATGGAAATGAATGGAAATGGCCATCCTGGGGTTCCTGTAGCAACACACTATAGAAACTTAGAATATAGAACAGGAACTTTTTTTACATACCTGGTACAACATTTCATTAAAAGAAATTCTTTCAGTTCTTGTATTCGCCACTGATCCCCTACCTAAAATGAATCCCATAATGCTCACTTTGAGGAAAATCTTTAGGAAAAGTTTCTTCAAACTGTATTTTGTCAGACGACGAAAATGTAGTAAGGAAGTTTAGCTGGTAGAAATTCAACGCAAAACAGACTAGAGGATTGTATAACGAATTCGACTGAAAGTGCTTGGGGAGGAACCTATCATTACATTAGGAAACTACCATTACATTAGGTAAGTCTCAAGATTTTAGCTAAAGTAAGTTCCTTTCCATATTTCTATTCCTTCTAGCCGGAGCATAATTTTACTAACTTTTTAACATTTAATACGACAAATATATACAGTAACTGTTGCCAAAAACAATATCAGCAAAAATATCTCCCTAGTCTCCCTAAAAATGTGTGTCGAAAATTAAATAAGTACCTGTTAACTATTAAATAGTCGCAATTATTTTAATTGATAAATGCAAGTATCGTTTTCCATAAATAATATGTTAATTATTAGGGAGAGAAAAAAGATGTAAGCTTTTTTCTCTAAAAGTTTAACCTGTTTTAATTATTTGAGCTTATTTTTCAAATAAGCTTAAATAACTAAAACAGGTGAGTGGTTTTTATTATTAGTCAGTACTTCATTAACATTTGTTTAAATAAAACAGGATTATGCTGTCATTTCTATTAATACCCCAGATGGAGTATATTGTTATTGTTATATCATAACCTCAAATTTGATTTCACTGTAACGTTGAATAACGAAAAACTATTTGAATAGTCATTTCCGCATTGTCATTCCCTGATACTTTTCAGGAACATGAGGAAATTATATTTAGTATCAGGGAATGATTTTAAGCTTAAATTGAAATATATGTGAATAATGGCAAAAATCTTTAAAGAAAATCTAAAATTAAAGGAAAGCGAATATAAAAAAATAAAAGAGGAAATTAAGAAAGACCTGAAGAGTTGGAAGCACTTCGACTTGAAGAAAAATTGAAGTAGCTAAGAAAGAAAAAAAAAACAGATTAAATTAGTGAGATGAACCCAAGGGGGCACAATATTAAAAAGAAACGATGCAGATGAAATTCACAAAATATTGTAATAAATCGAAAAACACCCGTACTCTAAATAAATCATTGATAGCATACACCTCCTGATACACCTCCTGATACACCAAATGAAAATGCAATGGATGTCACTGTTGCTACGCTATGTCTGCTATATGATAACAATTAAAATGAAATTGTTTCCTCTAGCTAGTTGCGAGAATAATGCAAAACGATTTATTTATAATGCAAAACGGTTGGAATCAGTAATTGCTGGTGATTAAATATTTATTTTAAAATATATATAGTGTTAACTGAAAGAAATAAATTAAATGAACTAAGTACACGCTTCTCATAACCACAGTTTATCAAATATGTGCCACCGTCAGCAGTTGGCGCATGCGGGCCTCCGGATTTAAAAGTTGCCGTCTCTCCGCAGGGCTTTATGAGGGACCACTCCTCCAACACCCACATGCTCGGAGTACTAGCCAAATCAAAAATTGACTATATTCGTGCCCCACCCGATATATACTTAAATCAGGAGCGGTGTCACGTTTAGGGGTAAAAACAAACTAGCATAGAATATTGTTAAATCGGAAAATGTGTGAGAAGAAAGGGCGTCTCCAACATAGGACGACTGTGTGCCCTGGCAGAGTGAAATACATAAAACTAGCTTTTCTAAATTATATAGTGGGAGTGGTCTGTTGTGTGAAAATTAGTGAATTTTACATGTATGTAATTTTACATGTATGTAATTTTACATGTATATTATTTTACATGTATCTAATTTTACAGCTGACATACGGAAGGAAGGCTAAAGCGAAGCCTATAGACATTTCCTGCCATACATTGTTACCATCGGTGCAGCAATTTTAGCTTCCAATAGGACAATTGCCTAAGTCACAACTGCAGATTAGTGCGGAACTGATTCTTGGACAGCAACATTAAAGTTTTGTCTTGGCCATCCAGCCCCGATCTCAATCCAATTAAACACGTTTGGGGACCCGATGGGTCATGGAAATTTATGTCAGAAATTTTCATGCAATTTCCGCATCAATTTATGATTTGTATTTTTATTTGTAGTAATATTTAGTACTGACAATTATTTGTTAACATTAATAACGAGATTGGTATTATTATAAGCATTGATCGAAATTATAAGTCCTTCTTGATGCTGCTTGGAAATTTTTATCTCCTGCGAAGGTACTTCATTGGATGTGACATTAATAGTCGTAGGTATATTAGCAGATTTAGACAACGATAACAAATTGGCTGTCTTGATTTGAATAGTGATGACTCGAGATACCACTCTGCTTACAACACTGGATTCCCATCCAAATAACTGCTTCAGTTGCAAAACATTTGCACCATTGTCAGCCAGTAATGTAGCAGCAGTACGTCTAAAGGCTAGCATAGAAAGGCTATTTTCGGGAGCTTCAAAAGCCACTTTTTTATGAAAAGCTGCTAATGAATAATACTTATTATTCTAGATTGCTTAGCTGGACTATTAACTGGATTGCATAGCTTGCCTTGTCTCCACTGCACAGAGAAGCTTTGGTTTTGAACAGATTTCCGCAAATGATTACCCCTTGGAGTACATTCAATAGCGATTTAAAATGGGCAATAAAAGTTTGTCTAAGCTAGCTCAGCTCCTGATAAAAATAAAAATAAAATTCCCGTGGACGCCACTGACCATGCGCAACTAAGTCAGTTAGTCCCCAAATTGCCCTGGGTATCGAATCTACTTTCTGGCACTTTCTGTAATTCTTGGGGAAAGAAAAATAATACACATAGTAGACCTATTTCTAGGTTTAATGTACAAATTGTAAATTCAGAGATGGTGATAAATAAAAAAAGAAATCAAAATTACATAGAAATGTGGTTCTATACCTAAAAAAATACATAAAAAGCATAACCAGCTTATAAAGAAAACAGTTTAAACGTCAAAGTACACGACGACCTTTCCGTAATCAATATACATAAAAAACAGTGAAACAATGCCTATCCAAATAGGTTAATTAAACAGCAGGAATAATCAGCTGAACACATATACAGTTTGTCAAACGTTAGCTGAGGGCTCGTAATAATTTTATATTTTTAATCGTACACACTAGTAATATCAAATCGATCAAACAGGGTGTGTCTCGTTTTTCTATACATAAATTTAAGCTTATCTGTGATATGCAGCGACTCGTACAGTAAGGTGGATCTCTCCTGTAACTCTATGCCGGTACAGGGATCGATAGACTTCAGAAAGGTGGTTCTAAAGGTGGTTCTAAAGATGGTTCAAAAAGAGGTGGTGTGAAAGCAGGTGGTGTATAAAGTGGTCTAAAAGGTGCTGTGGCTTACACTCGCCGAAAGACAATGAAGCCCTGTAACACAGATCGGTAAGTTAGTCTCGTTACAAGTAAAAACAAGTTAGGTTAAGTCACTCTATATCTGGTAAAACTTACTTAATTAGTTGGAAAACGGCTTCGAAAAGATAGCTTCTCTGTGTCCCTCAATTAACTCTAGGAAGTTCAACGCAACGCAGGCTCTAGAGAATACAAAGTAGGCAAAATAAAATATGAACACGTGGTTTCAAGAAAACAAAATGGCTTACCTCAATCAATGTTCTTATAAAAAATATTTGATCCCAGTAATGTAGTACGTGGTATATTCATCCAAAATATCAACACATGAATAATGATTTCCTTGTATTATCCTTGTATTAATGTAACGTACATACTACGTTATTTAACCAAGAAAATCACTTAAACTATTAACACATTGAAGAACTAGTATGCCATCCACGCTTTCTGCTACGAAAAGGAAGCGAAAAAGGTTAACGCCCAGCAAATTAGACCATAGATATTGACCCAGGCTAGCGTCACAGAACTGACAATGTTCAACTCATAAAACAATAGAGCGACACAGATATTTGTGGTAAATCTATGACAAAGAATTTATAAAATGTTCTGTGGCAATATGAATGAAATCGACTAATGAAAGTAATATGTCGACATTTCTAAACACATACTAAAGGGAACGCGTAGTCACTGCTTAAAGATCAATTGTATCCGTCAAATATACCTACAATAAATTTCGGATTCTCAAATTGTTAATTACTAATAGTGAACGTAACAAATCCAATATATTTTTTAACCATCTTGACCCAATGCGGCTCTGTAATCATAAAATATCTACTTGTATAAGTTTTCGTATCCGCAATTTCTATTATAATTTTTTTCAGAATATTAATATCAGTGACCTTCATTTTCAGGAGTTCGTCACTTCTATATGCACCATAAACTGCAATAATAAGTGCAACTTGAAAAGAAATTATTCACCTCTGATATTTTTGCCAATCAAAAACATGTTATATATTATTTTGCATGTAAAAAGTAAAATAAAATTCTGATTACTTTGATAGGAAAAATTCCTCAGGCGCTTTAGCCAAAAAGTCATGGATATTTTGTCTTGAAAATACACTCAAATCTTCGATCTAAAGCCTACACGCTTCAAAAACATCGTCAGCTTTGCATATTTCGAAATGTCCTTTTTGTCTTTAAGTTCTATCATGGTCCTTAGCATGCTGTAGGTAGCCCAGAGCGGTTTTTTTCTTTGGATTTCTCGCCAAAGTACACCAACAAAGTAGTTTCTGATGCAAAATGTGTAGTATTTTTACGATGGCACCAGGAGCGATAAACTTGGAATACTTTTTCATACCGCGCCTTGTTTTTTACAGGCAGCAAACTTTCTCCCACTTTGTGGGCTGCCTCCTGCATCTCCTGTGATGTACCATATTCTTCACTATCGGAAGAATCGGCACGCATTTTAATATACTTTCGTGTCCTAAACTCAAAAACCGTGCGGAAACCTCAGATTATTATAGAAATAGAAAACCTCAGATAGAAATTCGTGGTTGAAAATAAAATAGTATACTATACTCGATGGGAAATTTCAATAATGTCTCGAGATTTTATTTATCATACCTATATGTTATCATAATAACATATTCTCTCGACAGTAATGAAAATCTTCCCATCTCGTATTGTTATATCCTATTTCAATGAAAATTATCTTGGACTATTTTCATATTTCTGAAATTGCCCGAAACCGCTTTTTAGAAAATTAATAATAATCAAAAATCACAAACGGTACAGAGTTTTTGCCGACATTATCACGGTGAATTGATTGTTATTTAGTCAATTATGCACCGTGGTATACTATATAATTTAAATTTACAACAAATAACATAGCAGCATTTGGTAAATTTACATGAGAAGCCTAACGATGTGCGAAATAAGAAAGACTTTTGAATTAAAGTCCATAGCCGTTTAATGCCGTTATGGGTGTAATGTTAGCTCATAATGTTATAAAATTGATAATAGCGAATTTTTGTTTAATCCACAATTATTCCGGACACTTTTCTTAATCTGGCAAGATATACTGCTCATAACTTTCTTAATTACTACCTTAATCCTGCGACATTTATTACACAATCACTGTCGACTGCAGCAAAGACTCCATAAAGATTTACCACCTGAAAATTAGTGCAGACGATTAACAATGTGCTTTTCAGGGTAATTCGGCTTCAGATTTGTTTCTAAATTTAAGTTAGGAACACATTTAAAACTGGAATGTATACGTAAATATATAAGACGGATTTAAGTATTCAAGTATTCCATTGTTCAGAAAGAGGAGACAGCACAAGATGTACTAACAGAGATGTACAAGCTATTTCACTAATGAAATAGAATAGTTATTTATAATAGTTATATATAATAGTAATTTACACAACCAGTTATGAAAAGCCTAATTTTATTTGACCAATTTAATATTTGTCAAAACGAGCAAACGAGTGTTACAAATTACATGAGTTAAATAAAATTACTCTTTTCATAAGGTGTTAAGTACAAAATGTTATGTTATCTCGTTTTAAAATGGAAATTCAAATAAAAACCAGTTACGTAAAATAGTTATTTATATATTAAGGGGCGTAAATGTTACTTATCGGTCGAGGACGATTTTGCGCCCGAACGAAGCGAGGGCCGGCAATGAGTTCGAGATTGGTTAAATAAACTTACATCCCAAAATAGGCTGCTGGCCAAGAGGTTGGAATAATTTTAATGTAATTTTGGATGCATATATCTTCTGAATAATATGGAATATCAAAATACAGTTTTCAGGACGTATTTGAAAATTTCATTGGTAATAAATGGCATAAATATTATGTTTCTATCGTTCACCCCCGTCGGGGGTGGTTCTTGGCCGTTGAGGTGGTGGGGTCAAGTCAGGGATGTTAGACAGCATCGCCATCGTTTCCGACATCATCGAAAACGTAGTATGACGCGGGTTTCTTCTTTGATCACGAGAAATGCTCAAATCGCCCGTTTGGGTGTGGTTTTTAGCCATTTTCGGGGGGTTGCCCCACTCAAAAAGAATTTTAACTTCCGCCATCGTGCTCAGCAATCTCAAAAACGGGGGGAGGAAGGTGGTTTGGTATCGTTCTAAAATACTTCCATATTCGTCAAACTCACAGAATGTACTAGTTAGCCAAAGTAGGGTTCACAAATTAAAAAAGAAGTTTGATGACACAGGTGATGTGAACCTTTTTTTTCTTATATAGGTTGTGTTCTGTTCTTTTGCGTCCGAATTTGAATATCGATCATAATCACTAACTGCTAACTGAACCTATATAGTAAATATTTACAACACTCGTTTATTGGCTGCGGCGTTATGCCGTAGGTACCTATTTAAATGGATATAGAAAAAGTAATACATATATTTACTTCTGCTGGTTCTTGTATTTTTAATTATAATGACATTTTTGTTTGTTTCATGTTCTCATCTGCCTGTGAATGGGATTGTTTCAGACGAAATAAAAATGACCTGAGTTGAGTAGGTTGAGAAGCTTCGCTTTAGTTGCTTAGTACATACATAGTCATATGCAATCTCCTGAAACGAGAGACGAGATACAGCACGACTTGTTTCCTTTTAGTTATCTCCAGCCAAAATTTGCCCACATAAATCTATCCGGTGAGCAAACGTTTACCGCGATGATATATTATTTGCTTATATATGCCGTCCTCTACATTGCCTCCCTTTCAGTGGATCATATATATTTACATTTTGAACAGTGCTCTGACAATGGGAGTAATATATCGTATGAAATTTGTGCAGTGTTCCTTCTTCTTTGTGCGATACTGCCGTCATAAGCTATCATGAATGGTTCCAATGGAGGCATATTTTACTTACACGGGGATATTTTGACTATAATTGTAGAGGCCGTGTTGGAAACTCATGTAAATGCTCTAGAATGTGTGCCGATATTCTAAAATAATTCCGAGATGATTATACCTCACGCGTCAAAAGACAACTTTGACTCAATTCTTGCTTGATTTATGTATTTTTAAATATTACTCCTATCTTACGGTTTTTAATCGGTCATTCATTAGCAAGAGAAAATTTCAAATATTTTATTATCATCTGTCACTGATAAAGCTCTATCTAGGGAAAATGATAGCGTTAACATAAACTACCAGCTAAAATTATTTTGACCCAGTTCCGTTAAGTTCCTTCTTAATTTTAACCCGTGATTAATGTGGCAAAGTTCGTGTGGAGAATTCATTAGAAAACTTACATATTCCCAGAACCCTGCAGTAAGTAGTTACACGCCAGCAATATGTACGTGAGCCGAGACCACATATTTGCCTAGCACTTGTATCACTCTCAACCACAATCGTTGACGCTTACAGTTTGTTGGAATTTAACACTTATTTTATCAAGTTCCGTCTCTATAAGATGATACTTTTAGTTTCAAAACTTGAATAATGAAAGATATTTACAAAAATATGATTTTTAATTAATGAATCCAAGAAAATTGTTAATATATTTTTTTTATGAAATGTAGTAAAAACCCATTTCAGATAATAATATTCTAATTCTGATTAACGTATTTAACAGTTATGATACACTGTTACTAGTAGAACCGCAAAAATAGAATTATCGACATAAAACGGCTATTCGTGAAAGGATATTGCCGTTTGGCACAAAAACTGGTATTACCGTAAGGAACGTATTTCGAAGGAGCACCATCTTCAGTTACCACTGGAAACCAACCAAAAATGGCGGCCCCATTTTTAAGAAATCAATTATGGTAATTTTCTGGTGAATCTATTTATTAACTTCACAAAAAAAAGTCTAATAAAAAAGGGTTGCTTATTCTATTGCCAACAAAAAAGTATTTTATATATTTTGCGATATTTTTAAAAATAAGGGCACTATTTACGAAAATTAAACATGATACCTATTATTTTTTGTGTGATATAATTATTTATTTAAAATTGTAATAAATAAAGTTGTTATCCATAGCACACGATGTTGCTAAAATTTATGGCAAACGATGACGTGCCTGGTCTGTTGCTTTAATCAAACATGTTTAGCTACTTAAATTTTCCACTACTAAGTAGTACGCAAGCGCGCAGACCTTACGCACCAAAACCATCAAAACAGTCAAGCAGACTAAGCACTAGTGTGCAAGCGAGGGATAACCAGACCCCTCTAGCGGTCAGTTTTGGTCATTCATTAATTCCTCTACCTACGGTGTACTGATGAGAGCCAAACAGCTCGAAACTAATCTACACCTGGTGGAGGTATTGGTGAATGACCATAGCTATCTTATCGGATTTGCAGGTGTAATTCAACACAGGTAGGAATATTAGTTCTCTGTGTAGTTTTTACCTGTAAATCCATTCAGTATGTTGTTTAGCCTACTTTTGGCTAGGGTCGCTGCTCTAGGTGCCTGCATTGCAGAACGCTGCTTGTCAAAGACATTACTTAGTAATGTCTGATGAGTAGTAGCAACTGACTGCTAGAGGGGTCTGGTTATCCCTCGCTTGCACACATATCTTAATACATGATTATTTCCGCGTCACAATATAATGGATTTCTGTTATTTTCAGGTATAAAGGAACGTGGACTAGATCTATATAATAAGTTAGTTGATGACCGCTTAAGCAGGAGGCAGGTATCCATATATGATCCAATAAATGCGAATAAAATTCGCTTATTTTGTAAACCTAAAAAGATTGTAAAATCCACAATGTTGAAATCTCTCTGAAGTCCCTGAAATCTAATGTTGATTTATTCTCTAAATTTTTCATAGTATGTTCAAATCGTGACATAAATTTGGATTATTTTTTTGCACATGAGAATAAACCATTCCCAACAGCTTTTACTTTAAACGGAGTCCAGAGATCATCAGGTAAATCAACCCTTGTTAAGATTCTGGAAAATGGGCTTAATGTACCTCGTAACGTACCTTTCCTTTTATAAGAAAGCGATGCTATGTCAAATTTACTTCAGACAGAAGAAACATCAGAATTTCAGTATGACTGTGTGGTCTACTATGGGCCTGCGTTGGTATACATGTTACTGCCTAAGGGTGTTTTAAATTTTGCTGAATACTCTGCCAAAATGTTTCAATCGCACATCAAACATAACGCTGATAAATTTAATTTATAACGCATTGATATCATTAGGTACATATACAATAATAATTTGAAACAACACACTAGAGAACTTTGTGGAGGGTTAAGGCGACGACAGGTTGGTGGTAATGTACCACTTCCTAAAAACTGGACGGATTTTCTTAGGAACACAGACAATAAAACAGAACTGTTTCACTTTCTACCCAATGAATGTACAACATCATCCATTCTTTATCCTGTGGAAACACTATACACAATTGACGATAGGATCATTTCATAGCGCAATTCCCAAAATCACATCTATCGCTCTGCAGTCACGAAGAAGCAGATACACATATTATATTACACGTACAGGATTGCATACACCAAGGTTGGAAAAATATTTGCATAAGAACAGTAGACACCGATGTTGTAGTGTTAGCTACTGCTTTTTTTCATCGGTTTTATATGCTACGATGGAAAACTCTATACGTTCACTTTGGTGCCAATAAGCACTTTAAAATATATGTATAGAACACAATATATAGAATATATACATAATATGCATAATATATACTACATATATACATATATAGAATATATGTATATAGAATAAGAATATGTGTTAATGGGATAGCTGCACATTTGGGTCCACAAAAATCTGAAGTTTTGTTAGGTTTTCTTGCATTCACGGTATATGATACCATTTTTCTCAGTATGTGACCTCATTTTTCTCAGGCAAGGAAAAGTCGGCTACTTGGAAGACCTGGAAAATGTTACCTGAGGTA
>CAXKVY010009537.1:0-30337 GCA_964058915.1 Tetropium fuscum
GCCCTAGCGTCCACTTTCGACAAAAACATATATTTCGTGAAGAGTGGGAGAGGCAATGCTTCATCATTACTATATTCAGCAGCTTCATGCAAGATCGACCCACAGGATATTATCTTTCTGTACGCAGTAAATGGGTGCAACACCACTTGATCCCTCTTCGGAAAATGGAAGAAGAAGGTTTACAGAATTTATGAGACACTTCCCTACATCACATAGCAGCTGTGTTCAATGTTCCGGAAGTCACTCCTCTCCAGATTTCCGAGGCAAGCGAGGATACCAACGTTTTATTAAGTCGGGGGCAAATTCTAAATTCCAATTGGCCAGATTTCCACCTACCAAAGACGCAGCCATCCACCATGTTTTCCGAATATATTTCCAGGTCGAGACATGGCTAGGTAACGGCATTGCACCTTCAGTTTGGGGGTGGTCGCTGACAAGACGAGGGGTCGCCCCCATCAAGGCCACACGTAATGCAGCCACAGACAATATATTGAACATCGCCTCTTGTAAATGCAAGAAAAGGTGTAGCAATGCAGCCTGCAGCTCCATGAAAGCGAAAATTCACTAGAGGCTAATCTCCAGGATGAACAAGCAGAAGGAGAGGGCGAATAAGAAATAATTATGGACGCACTGCTAGACGATGAAACACTACGGTGCCAAACGCATAAAGAATTAAATTTTGTAAGTTATTTTTTAAAGTATTAACTACATATAAAAATACTATGTTTGTATTGGTTCTTTTTTCAATCTAATTGTATTGGTTCTCTTTGGTGTATTGGTTCTTTTTTCAACCTAATGAACATCTTATAAAGGTCACCCTAGATAAAGTCTATATTATTGAAAAGGTGAGCTGGGTTATTTTATGCTCTTTCAAACATTACAAGTACACTATACCTATAGTATGAATATTCCAAAGGAGGAGGATGAGATCGTGGTGGCTGAAGGGGGGGGGGGGCGATTAGTTGAACGTATACAAATGAAAGTAGATACCCACAAAACTCCATTAAAAATGCTGCAAAATGGATAAAAAATATTGAAAACCAGCATTTTTAGCAGTTTCTTACCATTTTGAGAAATTTTGCCATTTTCAAAACTCTGTATGTATCTCGGTATCTATGGGGTTAAAAATATGATTTAAATTACAGGAAATTAAATCCTCTACAAGTTACTAATTTTAGTTGTCCGCTAAAATTAACTGTTTTCGAAATATTTCGAAAAAACCGAAGTGCAAAGATTTTGTGGTTTTTCGCTCCCCCCCCCCCCAAAATTCCACAGGGTTTTTTTGTTGGATAAATTGGGTGACCGGCAGATAATGACAGATTTTCAGAAGTGATTTAGGCCAATATGCCTTTTGCAGAACATTATACTATTGACAATTTGATGATAATAATCAATTAATGAGTGTCATCGCGTATTGTTCATATATAAAAATGTTAACAAATTTGTTTAGAAATTAAGCATTTTTATGTAATTTTACTCAAGCTGCCATTTATCCTAAAATGAAATTCAATCAAAGTATTACTTGAATGGCCATTGGCATACCGTTAGTGTGAGACTATCAGGTGGGTATGCCCAGGTACGTATGCTTTCTAAAATATCCTTTATCCGTGTTCCTAAACAGGCTGCCAATGTAGAATATACTTGATATTACTATGCAATTGCTACAGGTAAGATAGCATACCGTTTGTGCATGTCTATGTATATCTCACATGGTAGAAATTTAGTAATGTTAAACAATAATTTTCCGTCATTTTACTCAAGCCCAAATTGATACCATAAAATATATGTATCCTGAAATGTCAACATTGAAAATAGCATACGATTTTAACAGGTTTGACATAATAAATAACGAAAATCAATTTTTAAAATAAAGAGACAATTTTCTGTGTATTTAATCAGTATGCCACTTCATTGTTGATGCAGTTATGACCTACCGAACTAAAATAATTAATGGCATACAAGTTGTGCGAGTTTTACATGTGTAGTTTCGTGAAAAACATTGCGGAGTTATAGAAAAAATTACCGTGCTTTAAGTCAGTATGCCTTTTGTTCTATATATTAGGTTGATTATTAACTTTCGTTAAATAAATATGGCAGACACGTTATGCGAGTTCATCATATGAAAAATTGAATTGACCGCGCATTTTATGACGTAGTAGCAACATTCCGCCATTTGAGGACGCCGCACACGCGACGGGCCTAAAATCGCCAGTATTGTGACAACTATTGTATTGTGCGTACGATTTTTCAGAGATGGGTGAAGAGAAGCTGTGTTTTGTGTGTGAACAACGACATGAAAAAATAAAACTTTTTACCGATAGTGCTTTATTGAAGTGTCAGGCAACTTTGCAGTTAAGAATTAGACAAATTTATATACAATGAATGTAAACTTCCATTGACAGTAAACAATGAAATCGGTTATCATCCGAAATGATTTCGTATTATTTTCATCAGTTATTAGAATTCATTAAATTGTACAATATTAGTATTTATAGATCCTGAAAATGATCGCCAGGATGGGAACGTCAGCGAATCTACGGACGTTGGAAATGATGAGTGTGATGATGACAATGATTATGATGATAGAGAAGACGATGAGGAGAAGAAAAAGAAAGCGGTAAAGTATCAAATACCGAAATTGACTTCACTGATGAATTAAAAAATCTGTCATGTGTACTAAATGTATTTCTTTATTAAAAACTGTTCGTTAATTTTACTTCAAATAAACCTTAATGAAATGTTAATTCCCATAGTTTTGTGAATAATAAATTTTATTTATATGGAATAAATGATTGTATTGAGCCAAATCATACCTCAATTTACTGAAATAAACATTTATTTGAATTCAATATAGTTTTATTAACAGTTAATGTATCTAAAAAGAGTGCGATTTTCTCGGCAATTAAATAAATAATTTTATTAGTGTGTAATAAAATGATTCGTGGAAGAAAAAAGTTTTAATAAATAAATAGTAAATAAAATTTATAAATTCAAAGCTAAAAAAACGCACCCTAAATGATTTTTTCATAAAGAATATTATGTTTTTTGGAAGTCACAGACCTGTCTAATCAGTATTCCCGTTATTATTTGATCCAAATATACCGCAATTCAATTGCTTACAAGAAGGCATACTGTCTACAAAGGAAGAAAATCGTTCATTTCATTTGCACTATTTTCATACGTATTCTCATACGTATATTTTTCATACGTATTCTCATACGTATTTCATAATTTGAGAACTTCAGACCTTATCAAACGAAATGCCATTTATTGTAGCATCCAAATATATCTCAAATGTGTTAAAAACAAAGTGGCATACAGATTTAACATACGGCAATTTTACGTACCATTTCGCAATTTTTTTCGCGTATACCTATAGTAGTTAATCACCCGATCGCAATGCCAATTTCATATATGTCGAACACTATCATGAACTGTGTGGGGATTACTGGATATTATCTTTGACAACACCTCCAACTCACCTGGTTGAGTCGCTGGTTTGTAATGAATGATAAGTTCCCTTTGTTTTACTAATTTTATTTACAATACTCACAGTACAATACTCACAGATAACATAATTGATTAATTACAATTCTTGACATCTCTCAAATTGTCACGTTACTTGATTTCATAGTCTTTTTATTATAATAAAGGGTAGCAACTATAACTAACAATGTTAATTGTGAAGGTAACCGATTAAAATGCGCTTATACGCCTTGGATCGTATGTACACATGATTGCCACTTCTTATAACTAAGTTACAAAATGAACATAAAGTCTGTGTGAATCAAACATCCCCCCCCCCCCCGAGAAAACTTGATTTTCAATTTATTTAAGGGATTACTCAAGAGGTAAGACACACAACTTAGTTATAGGACGAGTAAATATGCCATGTTTGGTTTTAATTTGTGCAACGCGAATTCTACCATCACTGCCAGGAAATATCTTCACTACCCGAGCCAAAGGCCACTCTAAGGGTTGTCTTCCTTTAGAAGCACTAATGAGTTTTCCTTAACGTTAGGTTTTGATTTAAACCACTTAGGACGATTTTGTAGCTGAACCAAATATTCTAGTCGCCATCGTTTCCAAAATTGTTGCTGTAACATAGTGCATTGTTTCCAATAGGAAAGCCGATTGACGAGCGTGGATGTTAGGTCGCGTTCGGGGTAACTGGTCAGAGGCGCATTTATAAGAAAATGACCTGGAGTCAGATAATTTAAATCGCTAGGGTTGTCTGAAACTTGACACAACGGTCGCGAGTTTAATATTGCCTCGATTTGGGCTAAGACAGTTGACATCTCTTCGTAAGTTAATATTAAATTTCCCACTACTCGCTTAATGTGGTACTTGGCTGATTTTATGCCTGATTCCCAAATTCCGCCCCAGTGAGGGCTGTGAGGAGGGATGAATTTCCATTTGATACCGATTTTCGCTGCGTTTTCGTTGATGCAAGTTTGATGAGTTTGACTCAAGATGAAGCAATAATTTGTATAGTTCGCGAAGATGGTTATTAGCTCCGACAAAGTTCAGACCGTTGTCGTTAAAGATTATTGATGGTTTTCCACGCCGTGATATGAAGCGCTTTAGTGCTAGAAGAAATGCTTCTGTAGTCATGTTAGACACAAGCTCAATGTGAATTGCCTTTGTTACCATCGTGATAAGTGATTTTTGTCAACAAACGGATTAAGATGTTGAATTGAACTCTTGGATAATTCCGATTTATTTGATAAACAAACGAGTTCTTTGCCGAAAGTTTGATGTTGAATCATTTTGATGATAACGTCATGAGCCCTTTGTAACTCACAACTCGTCAGCGAGCCATCAATATTCACGTTTGAAACCTGTATATTGTTAATAAAACGTAGGCAATAGGCCATTGTTCGCTCAATTCGCGAAAAATTTGAAAAACGTGTAAAATCGATAATATTTATTTCTATCGACGCATGGGATGTGACCTTGCGCTGTTCTGGCAGAACCATATCTGTAGTTGCGCTTTCACCTTGAGTAAAGGCGATTGACTCAGATAGCCAGTATGGGCCATTCCACCACAATTCACTGTGTTGTAGTGGATGATTGAGGTCCATTCCTCGTGAGAGGATGTCACTAGGGTTTTCCTTGGTTCTTACATGTAACCAGTGGAAGTTATGCGTTAATTCTTGTATTTCGCTTACTCTATTGGCGACGAATGTGTTCCAGCGTGAGAATGGTGATTTTATCCAACATAAAACAATGGATGAATCTGTCCATAAATATACCTTGGAAATTTTCAACTGCAAAATTTCAACTATACGATATGTTAACCGTGCATTGAGTAAGGCACCGCACAATTCCAAACGTGGCAGAGGGACTGTTTTTAATGGTGCAACTCGCGATTTAGCGCATATCAATTTAGTGCTCACTGTAGTGTCTGTGTATAACACTCTAATGTAGATGCACGATCCGTAGGCCTTAATAGAAGCATCTGAAAATGAATGTAGTTCCATAGACGCTATAGATTTCTCGATGAATAACCATATAGGCACTAATATAGGCTTCATAGTAATTAGAGCCTGTTCAAAGATTTGCCATTGTGCAGTCAAATCCGGTGGCAATAAGTCGTCCCAATTGAGCTTTCTAGTCCAAATCTGTTGTAGTAAAATTTTACCTAGTACTACAATTGGTGCCAACAGTCCCAATGGGTCGAATATTTTGCTTATAAATGACAGAATACTCCGTTTCGTGCACTCTGTAAGTGGCATTTCTTGCGGAGAATTAAACTGAAAATTATCTTGTGAAGAATTCCAGCTCAGACCTAAAGTTTTAATAGATTGATTGTCCGTAATATGGAGTTGGTTTCCGACGGCTGACCTTTCATCCTGCACAACAAATGGATGATTGGAGGACCATTTGTGAAGCTTGAATCCTGCCAAAGATAGCAATTCTATTAGCTGATTTTTCAGATCCATGAGATCATTAACATTATCAGCACCTGACAGAATGTCATCTACGTATGTGTCGCATTGTAATGCATTAGCTGCTAGTGGATAGATAGCTCCTTCATCTTGAGCTAGTTTTATCAAGCAGCTAGTAGCCAGGTAGGGAGCAGAACTGGTCCCATAGGTAACTGTTAATAATTCTATGTTTTCTAAATCTACAAAGGATATCAAAAAGCTCAGGCTGAACTGTTGGTCCAGTCAGCAAAATGTCATTTAAAGAATAGCCGCTCGTAGTTTTTGACGATGCGTCGAATACTACGCGAAATTTAGTCGTGAGACTGGCCTCTTTTATCACTGGGTGATGAGGCAGAAAGTAACCGTCGGTATAATCTTTTTTCATTGAAGCTGTGTCTACTGTTACATATTGCGCATGCCCAAGATCGACATATTCTTTTATGAATTATTTATAACCCGAATATAATTGTTCGTCTTTTAAAAGTCGTTGTTCAAGTGAATAAAATCGCTTAACTGCTATTTTAAAGGAACCGCCTAGTACTAAATGTGCGTTTTCCTGAATGAAGGGTAAGTTGACTACATACCTTTTATCCAAAAGCGCTGTAGTTTTTGCAAACGAATTTTCACATATACGCTCTCGTGTGTTTTTTGCAAAGTCGTTTAAAGGTTTGGAACTGACTTCCTCCAGTTTCCAAAACTTTGTGATTAATTCATCAACATCACTGGATGAAGTTGAGCATAACGTATGTCTCACATGGTGAGAGTAATACGTTGGGGCATGGCCGGCTACAATGTAACCTAATTTTGTGTCTTGGAGAATAGGCAATTTTGCTCCTAGCACTATCGTATCGTGCAAGATGATATCGTAGAATAAATCCGCACCTATGAGTAAATCAATTGATGAGGACCTAAAATACTCCGAATCCGCTAAAACGACATCAGAAGGTATTTTGAACTGCTTTGTATCTACGCGATAGTGCGGTAGATCGTCTGTTATATGATCTAAGATTGCACACGTGAGCTTGGCTTTGAAGTTTGTATTACAAGATTGTAATGTTACGTCTACCATTTTACTAGTTTGTAAAGAATTAGAGGATAATCCCAAAATTTGAAATTTTAGTTGTTTGCAAGGTAAATTCAAACGTTTTTGACGAGGAATAATTTGGTAGTTTTGAACGACATTTGACTGCCTGAATCTAGAAGAGCCTTTGCGATTATTAGCTCGCCATTTGCAGTTATGACATTTACGCGCGCAGTGGCTAATAGTATTTCAAATTTAACATTTTGGCTAAGTAATGCAATGGCATTACCCTGCATATTATTTGTTGACACGATATCTGTTTGTATGTTGCTTGGTGATACAGCATAATTGGTAGTCGCATTTTCGGTATTCGTATCAGCTGCCACCGGCATGTGCAACAGTGTGTGATGTCGTTTTTTGCATATTTTACAACTGATTGAGATATACTGAGTTGAGGTATGGCCAGCCTTTAAGCAATTGTAGCATAATTTGTCTTTATTTATAAATTCCCGTTTTTGATCCGAATTTAGTTCTTTAAATTTGGAGCAATTATATATTATGTGATTTGTTTTATTACAATAACTGCATTTTTTAGAAGTTGATTGCTTCGTGGAATTATACATAGAAGTACGTTGTTTTGGTATGAAGGCGCGGGTGATGACACTGTTTCAAGTGCGATACAGTGACGTTCTAATATGTCCAAAAGATTGTTCACTGTAGGCAATTCGGTTTTCGATTTTTCTAGTTGATAGGCCTTATGTAGCTGATAATCTAGCTTTTTTGTAAGAATACACACTAATATTACGTCCCATTCCTTGACCGGTACCTTCAGAGCACGTAGAGAGCTTAATTGCTGCCGCGTATTTGTGAGAAATTCTCTTAAATTGTGAGCATTTCCTTTTGTGATGGTAGGTGCATTTAAAATGGCCGTAATATGAGCGTCGATTATGATGGATTCATTGTCGAATCTTTTCCTTAGAATGTTCCATGCCGAAGAATAATTTTCCGAGGTCAATCGCAAATCATTTATTAAATTTAGTGGCTCACCCTTTAGATATCCCTTTAAGTAATAGAATTTTTGGACATCTGACAATTTTTCATTGTCATGGATAAGTGATGTAAACAAATCTACAAATGAATGCCAATCTTCTACCTTTCCGGAAAATTTCGGAATTTGCACGTTAGGGAGTTTGATTTTGATTCAACATGACCGTTAGTGTTTACATTGCTTGTATTACTAGATCCATTCATATAGTCATCTAAGATTGCTACAATTAAAGCTAATGTGGCATAATATTTGTTTTCTACAGGAATATGATCCTGTTCTTTTGATTCATCTATTACCTCGATTTTTTCTTGAACGTCTAGGTACTTTTGGTAAGTATCTATGTAAGCTTCTTTACGAACAATGAAATCGCGTTTAAAGGTAATGTCTAAATGATTTTCAATAAATTCTTCAATTCGTTGTAACGAATCTACTAGAGAATTACGCTTTTTTAGAAGTTTATTCATTGTGAACGTCAAAAAGAAATCGAGGTTTGCAAATAACAATAGTTACAACGTACCTATGCAAAGGTAAGTTTGTATAAATAGATATATGATAACTAATTTAAATTACGTGCATTTAAAATTGTTTTGAAAGCAAGTTTAGTCTTACCGAATTAGTGGTACACTAAATCACAAATTCGTTACCACAGCACTGTTTTTCTTGCTCAGCTGTTGCACCCCTACGGATCGCTGAACACCAGTCAGGGTCGTTGGCCTTGGGCGATGGAACCCCTCCGGATCGCTGAACACTAGTCAGGGTCGTTTTGCCTTGGGCGATGTCGAAGTCTGGGACGTATTCTACTGCACCAGGGACTAGGGATGCCGAAGCTGGAACGAACTGCTGGCTTATGCCTTTATTGCTCAGCTCTCGTATAGTACGCCGCCGTACGACTGTTTATTTTCATGGAAAATAATTGTTAAACTGTTTATAACTCGAAGGACGCTGTTTATCACGCTACTGGTGATTTTCACTATTTGATCGTTTCTTGTGTGAGTAATGTACGAAACAGTTCGTATTTAGGACCTTTGGCACTTGACGCGGTCACAATTGATATATCCGGCTCGAAAGACCAAAATGTGGGGATTACTGGATATTGTCTTTGACCACACCTCCAACTCACCTGGTTGAGTAGCTGGTTTGTAATGAATGATAAGTTCCCTTTGTTTTACTAATTTTATTTCTATAGTACAATACTCACAGATAACATAATTGATTAATAACAATTCTTGACATCTCTCAAATTGTCACGTTACTTGATTTCATAGTCTTTTTATTATAATAAAGGGTAGCAACTATAACTAACAATGTTAATTGTGAAGGTAACCGATTAAAATGCGCGCATACGCCTTGGATCGTATGCACACATGATTGCCACTTCTTATAACTAAGTTACAAAATGAACATAAAGTCTGTGTGAATCAAACAAACTGCATGAAAACAAAATGGCATACTGATTTTTATGACGGAAAATTATTGTTTAACATTGCAAAATTTCTACCATATGAGATATACATAGACATGCACAAACGGTATGACATCTTACCTGTAGCAATTGTATAGTAATATCAAGTATATTCTACATTGGCAGCCTGTTTAGGGACACGGATAAAGGATATTTTAGAAAGCATATGTACCTGGGCATGCCCACCTGATAGGTTCACACTAACGGTATGCCAATGGCCATTCAAGTAAACTTTGAATTTCATTTTCGGATAAATGGCAGCTTGAGTAAAATTATATAAAAATGCTTAATTTCTAAACAAATTTGTTAACATTTTTATATATGAAGAACACGCGATGACACTTTCATTAATTGATTATTATCATCAAATTGTCAATAGTATAATGTACTGCAAAAGGCATACTGGCCTAAATCACATCTGTCATTATCTGCCGGTCCATAGTGAACATCAACAAACAACATCTTAAAGTTTCATTAGGTTAGAAATTTAAAAGGTAGACCCACGCTGTGAACCTATGACGACTGGCGTAATATTATGATATCAAGTATCACCATCCTTTAATATCCTATGGGCACAAACTATATGTACACAAATTGAAGGCAACAATATTTAGAAAGTGCTTGTAGGAACTCGAGACGTGACGTAATAATTCGGCTGTATCATAATCTGAATATAGCATATTTATAATCTTTCACCACACCTTCCTTATAATCATCTGAGTCTACAATTTTACATGACCCCCTAAACTTTCCTTTTTTATGCCCCTAACCAATCTAATGGTCAAATAAGACTACTTTTAAAAAATTTTAGGTAAGAAATTTTCTTACTGAATCCCCCACGTATTTGAATTAATAACGGCAATTTTTTTCTCGTTGAACGTTTGGAGATTGTACGTATTCATCTCAACTGGTCGACGGACATTGTACGTTTTGAAACCACACCACAATGTTTTAAAGAAAGTTACTATGAAATATTGTACGTTTTGAAACTGTATGAATATATCCTTTTAACTGCATTAAACTTCTGTACAAAAAATATATTTTATCGAAATTTTCATTAAAAGTGGAGATTGTGGGTACGTTTTGATACTAGGCTACTCATTTTCAGTGTCGTCGTAAGCTGCAGTCAAAGACACTGTCACTCATATGAAGTGTCAGAGGTGACCATTTAAATTTGTGATGTATGAAGAAAAACATTATTGACACACACAAACTTTATTGCATTCTCATGTAATAAAATTATGCAAATTACAGAAAATTTTATTAATTATTTATTTAGTATTTATTACAACAATAATTATAAATATTTACTCACAGTAAGCTTAATTAAACGACCTTCAAATAACGCTTGCACTATATATTTGAAAATCTTCATATTAAATAAAACTTATAAATCTTCATATTTGAAAATCTATGAACAAAATATTCTTAAAAATTAAATTTCCTTTAAAAAATAAAAATTCATTTCATTATTATCATTATTCAATTCACACATATTTTTGCAAAGTACTACAAATCTCCTTGATGTCACGATATTCCTGACATTCATTCTCATCCTGCAGATTTAACAGATTGTTAAATATTGGATAGATGTGCTTGAGAACAACTCGTATTTCACTGAAATAAAAATCTGCAATTAATAGATTACATTATTACATTAAGATATTACATGCAACTTTTGAACGGTTGAAGATAAATTAATATATCATATATTCTTCATGGAAATTTCATGGTGTACAACTCTTATGGCATTTAGGACGTAGGACGAGGGGCCCTCGAGTTAGATAGGCAAATAAGACAAGCTAACGTGAAGCAAAACTTTCAAAATTAGCAAAATGAGAGAATTTTGAGCTAGTATCTCGGTTACTATGTATATATGTATATATATATATATATATATATATATATATATATATATATATATATATATATATATATATATATATATATATATATATATATATATATATATATATATATATATATATATATATATATATATATATATATATATATATATATATATATATATATATATATATATATATATATATATATATATATATATATATATATATATATATATATATATATATATATATATATATATATATATATATATATATATATATATATATATATATATATATATATATATATATATATATATATATATATATATATATATATATATATATATATATATATATATATATATATATATATATATATATATATATATATACACACACATACATATAAGAAAGCTTTTAGAAATATGCTGAATATTCAATCATAATGTTAATGTAAGCAATTGAAAGGTTAAATGCAAGAACTGGACACTGGACATATCCACTTTGATCAATTAAAGGTGAGCAAGAAAACATTACATAAAATAAATATAAAATAGCATGTCATTGCTTTCATAAATTCAACTAAGTAATAGATTGATTGAAGGGTAATAGTAATCACATTTTTTTGATTGTTTTTAATCTTTATAGCATAGGTATTAAAAACTAATATCCACTTCTTGCACCGATAAAAATTGAGGCTAATTTTAAAGTATGTTTATGAGAAATTAAGATGTTTATCTCATATTAACAAACAAAATATTACAAAAAGACACATTGGCATGTTAAAGTAATAATGCTAAATAATGAAAGTGGGAAATTATGGTGAAAAGTGATGATATGCGAAAGAACTGGTCATCTTCCGGATATGAATAGGATATGTTTACTTCTTGCACCGTACCATATTTTAGACATCTCCTAACATTTTAGTGTATTTCCTGTTGTATACCCTAGAAAGCCAGTTCTTGCATCGATATATGAGTAATTGTGCAGTGGACATATGCTATAACTCAATTTGACCCAAAAATGGACATGTCCAATTTTTGCACTAGACCATTCAATTAGCAACTGGATATAAATATCTACTAAATGCACCAGAAACTAAAGTTAGTTTCTGGTGCATTTTCTGGTTAGTTAAAGTTAGCTTCTGCTAAACTTTACTACGTTCATGATATTTCTATACTATGCTATATGATAGATGTAACTTACTTATATACGCACCTGGAGTGGAGATCTTTTGTGCTGCCTGCAAGACAAAAAATGATGTTAAGAAAAGTGATTATAGTATAATATATGCTTTGTAACGCCGCCTATGGTGCCACCGAGGGTGCTGCTGAAGAGGAAGGGGGTAAGGGCCAGACTGCCTGCTACCTGCAGTACGCGTGGCCCAGTAGTGCAGTAGTATTAGAAGAAGTATTGTAGTAAAAGTCACGTGCAACCGGTTTCCCGTGGAAATCTATCCCGCGTCCTGCACCAGACTATGAGCCTAATTCTTTAGTCTTACTCAAGAATCACAGCTTAAGTAGCACCACTAAAGGTCACTCTAGCAAGCTAGCACCCAAAAGAGATGGATCTTACCAAGTACTTAAAGAAGTCACACCCCGAGTACTTATGAGATCGCTACCATGGATAAGCCTGAGGAATATATTGGAAAATTCCGAGATGACACCTTTCTTGGGAGACACAGAGACAGTACCTATGATACCCAAAAGGAGAAGAGGACGTCCACGGAAGACTGGTTCGTGCACGAGGGCGTTAGCAAGAACCAGAGGGGGAGAGTTGTAACGCCGCCTATGGTGCCACCGAGGGTGCTGAAGAGGAAGGGGCCTGCTACCTGCAGTACGCTTGGCCCAGTAGTGCACAAGTAGTATTAGAAGAAGTATTGTAGTAAGTCGCGTTCAACAGGTTTCCCATGAGAAATCTTGGTTGAACTAGGTTGCAATTATCGAAGAATTGGACAGCGATTTAATGTGGCGCATACAACTGTTTCAAGAGTGACAAAGATATAGAGAGAATGTCATGTTCGCAGACCGAGACAAGGATGAAATCGAATAACAATTCCGATTAATGACCGATATTTGACACTCTCAACTATGCGACAACGTTTTGTCATAGCGCAGTTTGCAGATACAGCTTCGGTTAGTAACTGGTTTACAAATTAGTGGGGAAACTATTAGACAGACAGACGTCCCAACGAACGGTATGCTTAGTGCAATTTCTCCAATACATTATTTGGGGCGGATCTGTGATGGGCAAGAATTTCTTTGACCGGTCGCGCGGTACTTGTCATGAAATGAAGCCTTACAGCTGTACGGTACGTACATACAAGACATTTTAGACAATCACGTGGTTCCATATGCGAAATATATATATATATATATATATATATATATATATATATATATATATATATATATATATATATATATATATATATATATATATATATATATATATATATATATATATATATATATATATATATATATATATATATATATATATATATATATATATATATATATATATATATATATATATATATATATATATATATATATATATATATATATATATATATATATATATATATATATATATATATATATATATAGGGCAAGGCTTCATGTTAAAGCAGGATAATGCCAGACATCAAGGTTGCTTGAGTTGTGCAAAATTATATGGCAGAAGTCGGAATTGACAACATGACATGGTCAGCTAATAGCCCTGACTTAATTCAATGGAAATGCTCTAATCCTCCATAATAAATTAGACATCTTAGAAGACCTTGGGCGGAAATGTTTCAAATTTGGGAAGAATTAGACCAAAATGAAATAAGGTCCCTTAATATGAATCGTATGAATCGGCCAAATATTGTCGATATATGGTATCCACGCGGTGGTATTCTGTTATACACCGGTGTGGAATTCTGCCTGTTTGCGTAACTGGATAATGGTCACTTATCTGCGGAAAATGGTTTTCAAAAATAAGAAGGGCCAAATTCATCGCAACAGCTTCAACGTTCTCGGCACACGGCAGGTACGATCAACTTACTTATCGAAAACATATTTGTGATATGCACGGCTAAGGAATCGCAAACCTGACTGAATATCATATGCAAGACAACCCGTTTAAAACGACAAGACCTTCAGGGTAAAACGAACAAAAAATCGTAACACAACCGCGTTTTATTTTTTTTCATTTCACTTGAGAAATTTTTACCAGTTGTGTCTGGTATTTTCAATACACCTGCGATACTTGCGTAAGATGCAAGATCTGTGAATTTTTGATATAATAAACCATTTAACCATACCAAATTATGTTCGTTTTATATTATTTTACTTATATTATATGCTATTTGTTTTCAACACCCTCCGATGGTTGCAAGAATTGCGAGATCTGTGAATCTTCTGTGAATTTTCATTTCACTCGAGAAATTTTTACCAGTTGTGTCTGGTATTTTCAATACACCTGCGATACTTGCGTAAGATGCAAGATCTGTGAATTTTTGATATAATAAACCATTTAACCATACCAAATTATGTTCGTTTTATATTATTTTACTTATATTATATGCTATTTGTTTTCAACACCCTCCGATGGTTGCAAGGATTGCGAGATCTGTGAATTTTTACTTATACTCCAGTCAATAGAGACTAAAAAAATGGCTTACCTGGAAAAAATAGGAGGATTTAGTTTTATAGGCTAACTATATGTTTTTTGGATCGCTAATTCTGAATTTTTCACTTCCCACCAAAAAATATCATCGGAAATACCTCCATTTAAAAAAAATGGCATCAAAAATGTTTTTTTTTCAGAATAGCTCAATTTTTGTCAATTTTTATAGGAAAATGGCTTGAAATATACAAATAAATAAACAAAAAAGGTTTCTAAATGCTTTGTTGACAGATCGAACTTAAAGGCGCTCTGAGACCGATTGACGTCACAGGGTGACATAGGTGACACAGGGACAAAGGTGACATAGCACCGCTGTTTGTTTTTATCCTGAGGGTGGATGCCACCCCTTCTCGGGGGTAGAAATTTTTCACTCAAAATAACCCCGGAAATGGATAGAGGGATAAATTCTATGTAAAAAATAATCTATAAAGTATTTTCGATTCACCGATATTTTATTATTTATTCGCGATTGAAACCGTTAAAAATGCATGTTTCTGGACGGTTTTTCGGGAATACCTCGAAAACTTCGCGTTCTCTCAAAAAAGTTTTAATCACCAAAAATGAAGCTTGTAAGAAACCAAGGAGTTGTTTTTTTATGAACGCGTTAGGTCCAAAATTAAGGGAGTTATGGCTCGTTAAAGAAGACTTTTTTTGCAACAACTTGTTCGAAGTATTCAACGTAAAATAACGGAAAACTGATGTATTTTTCGAGCAAAACTTATAGAACATTTTTTATAGTACTTGGAGAGACCTTTAAAATAAGCACCTTTAAGTTACTTTAATATTGCGTTATAACTAAGCGAGATACGATGCAAAAACGGTGGGCCGCTCACATTTTTGAGGAAAAAATGAGCGTTAAAACCCCCGCCATTCCCACTCGAATGGATATTGACCCCGGTATCCCTTTACAAATTACTTTAGTATTACTCACGTCATCCAAAAGTTTGGCAGGGTTAGAATACGTATTTTTCTTTTTTGCATTTTTTCTATTTTTTTAACGAAGGGGTAGTTTTTACCCCTTAAATGCAAAAAGCACAATTCGGGAATATGTTACTTTTGAAGTTAAGGGTAAGATGAGCTTAATTCCAAATTTTAATGAAAATCGATAGAGGTTCAGAGAATTGTTATAACATACTCGTTTTTTGACGCCATTTTTTCAAAAATTACGGTATTTCCGGTAGGAAATTTTGATAAGAAGTTTGATCGGAAAAAAATTCAGAATCAGCGACCCAAAAAACATAAGGTAAGCTGATAAAACTAAATCCTCCTATTTTTTCCAGGTAGTATTTATTCTCTATTGACTGGAGTGAGATCGGCGTTAAGCACCATTGTCCACCAGGGAGTGAGATTTCACAAGTGTTGGTGTCTGATAGTCCTAATCGGCAATTTATACAAATACAAATTTTGGTGAACTGTAGATGCCAAAAAATCCCGAGGCGAGAACTGTTCGCAATCGACTCTTCGCGGCATTGCCAATTCTACATTTCGTTCATTGGGGCATTTGTAAGAGAAGCCGACTGTACCAGCCTGTGAGGTACTTAAGAAGTAAGAAGATATTCAATGTCCTATCAAAAAGAATTTCAGGTTTTTCTTTATAAATAAAACAGTAAAAAATTGTCACTCGACTCAGCTAGTCAACTCATATCAGCTGTGACTATGATCAGCTGATTGTGATCAGCTGTTTTTGTTTGCCTAAAGATAGTGATACAGGGTAGTTAAGAATTACAAAATCTTAATATTTGGTGAGAGTAAACTTTGTGATTTTTTATCACCCCGTATAATAAACATAATTTTTGTCGGCATTACTTTAGGCAAGCAAAAACTTTTATAAATAATAGCGTTTTCCCGATAACTAAAAATTTTTTGAGATTTTGTAATTTGTGATCACCCGGTATAAAAAATATGATTTATGTCGACGTCATTACTATTTTTTGGGCATGTGAAAACTTTTATAAATAATAACATTTTCTTTTTGTAATTTTTGACCACCCCGTATAAAAAACATAATTTTTGTACCCGTATAAAAACATAATTGAGGCAATATCATCATTAGTTTTTATACGTGGTACTCAAAAAGTACAAATTTTACTCTTACCCAATTTAAAGATTTTGAAATTTTTGACCACCCCGTATAATAAACATAATTTTTGCCGACATTACTTTAGGCAAGCAAAAACTTTTATAAATAATAGCGTTTTCCCGAAAACTAAATTTTTGGAGATTTTGTAATTTGTGACCACCCCGTATAAAAAATATTATTTTTTCGACGTCATTACTATTTTTTGGGCAAGTAAAAACTTTTATAAATAATAACATTCTTTTTGTAATTTTTGACCACCCCGTATAATAAACATAATTTTTGTCGACATTGCTTTAGGCAAGCAAAAACTTTTATAAATAATAGGCGTTTTCCCGAAAACTAAACATTTTTTGAGATTCTGTAATTTGTGACCACCCCGTAAAAAAAATATGATTTTTGTCGACGTCATTACTATTTTTTGGGCAAGTAGAAACTTTTATAAATAAGAACATTTTCCCGACCATTTAAATTATTTACCTATTTCACCTATTGTAAAGCACATCCGCGGACATACTATATATAAACATGTTACCACAACTTTTAAAAGAGTAACGTAATAAATGCAACTTAGTTATACCTAGGTACAATAAAAGAGAACAAATATTTAAGGAAAATATGAAACTTGACATAGGAGACATGGTAAATTTACCAATAATATGCAGGCAAATCTTCTCTAAATGAATCAGTTGTCACAAGTACTGAGACGTTTGTTTATTCAACGTGTTAGAATTATAAACAACCACATCGTCTCATAGCACAGATCTCGCAGCGTGTCGCTCGAATCTTATGATTTCGTGATGGTGGAATTCCTCGAAGTAGGCTCCCTATAAGTGTTTTCAGCACTAAAACATGTAATGCTATGTGTATTTTATTAAACAGTGTATTTGTGGGAGATACTAATGAAGATAAACTGAATCAAAAAAGAGAATGATAAGAAAATATAGAGCTAGAGTAGGATTTAAATTCTAACTTGCTTGTGCAACTGTTGAACTCCATAGGGTGTTACAACACTTCGCATTTTGTACACCTTGTAATGAACAAAACAAAATTTCTTTGAAAAAACATTCATATTCTTGAACATTCATAGAACATTCATATTCTTGAATAAAGAGGCTATCATACAAAAGAAATCATCGAAATCTGACAAAAGGTCTAGACAAAATTTAACTTCAAACTTTTGGTTACTTTTTAAGTATATATATAAGTATATATTATATGTTAATAAAAATAGGAAAGACTAACCGGTTTCAACGCAATGACAAATCTCTTCTTTTGTAATATTTTCAAAGGTATTTGGAGTTTTAGATTTGCTGCATATGGGCACTGGATATACATCCTCGATTCTTTTTTTATAATCTAGAACATGATGAAAAATATATAATTTTTTTAAATACCCTTCAAATAACTTACTCTTGTCATTAATTTTTTCTACCACACTGTTGTTATATAGCTTTTTTATTGTTCCGTTTGATGGTACATGTCCTGGCCGAATCTGTATGTTGGAAATTATGTTAATTCTATTCGTAGAATTTTCATCTCTTTCAATGGGCAGATCCAGTATTTCATTATAATCATCAGATATTGATTGTGCAGTATTAAATATCGTTAGACACCTTTTACTACCTGAAGCATTCAATATCGTGCTCGGCTTTGCTGTATATTTATTGGAAACTGCTGACTTGTCCTTTGTAAGATGTATGTTTCTTTGATTTTTCTTATGAACCCCATTATGTTGTTTTTCTTTTGCCTTATTTGAATTGTCTAACTTATCCTTGAAACTCCTACCGTTTTCTTGTCGGAAAGACTCGAACATAGTGTGAAAAACTGGTCGTAGCTGGCTATATAGGCGGGACTTATTATCTTTTTTATATTGTAATGTGACATTAGGATTAACAATTTTTAGCTTCTTAGATGGTTTTATGTTGTCACTGATACTTAAATATCTTTTTGCCTTAACATTAGTTACATCGAGAACCTTATTGAATATAGCAAGTTTATTTAGTTCTACATCTAATTTGGTAGCATCATAATTAGGACCATTATAAACATTATTCGTTTTTATTGACGTTCCATTGTTTACGCCAGATATATTTTCCTTTTCTAATTCTATAAAAAAGTTGTCTGGATTGTACAACCTCCGACGTTTTCTAGCAACTTTTGTTTGAAATGTTTGGTTGAAGTCGTTATAATAAGCATTATCTCTGTTTCCTGTTGTTTTTAAAATTATATTAGCAGTATCAGCTGTAGTATATAATGTATTAGGTTTATCACTGACAGCTGTTTGTTGCTTATTTTCATTAACAAAGCGATGTACATTATTTTCATTTGAAATAAATGGCACATTTAATAAATCATTGTTATCACATATGTCTAATATGTTTTGACTATTTTCAAATGTATTATTAAGCGATATTTTACGGACTGCACTTAAGTTGTTTGTTTCCATTAGCAGGCAACGTTCTTTTTCATTTTGTTGCAAAATATTTTGTTCATTTTCCAGTACCAAATTATTATTAGTTGTATATTCTATTTGCAGGTGTACGCTCAAATTATTTATATCAGTACATGTTTTGTTTACTGGGTCTCCTAACATTTCTTGATTTTCTAGTTCATAATAACTTGATTCTAATTCAACATGTTTATTTGAATTATTCGATTCATATAATATGTCATTATTATTACATGTATCTAATTGGTTTTGACTATTTAGACCACTATTAAAAATCTCATTAGACAACTTACTTTGGACGTTCATGCTGTTAGATATTTCTGCAATATTTTCGACGATTGCATTTAAGTCATTTGTTGCTATTATAGAGCAAGACTTGTTTTCATTGTCTTTAAGGGCAATATGTTTATTTTCTAGTATCGAATTATGGTTAGCTGTATGTTCTATTTGCAGTTGCACACTCATATCAAAACATGGTTTCTTCTGTAGCTTCTTTAATGTTTCATTTTTCTGGAATTCATAATTACTTGTTTCTAATTCAGAATTTACCTGCTTGCTATATATACATTTTTGACTATCGTAGCTACTCATTTTATCTTTGTGCTTGATTTTTTCTGCTAACCACTTCAACGGTATTTCATCTTCTGAAGATATTTCAGAGGATGGCAATGCTTCTAAATCGAACTGTTCCTGTTGGTAATCATTTTGCTCTATATTACTATTCAAATTTAGATCTAATTTCGTAATTTTAGATTCTATTGAACTTTGACAAACGTGGGTGGTGTTTGACTGCTCGACTATTATTTTTGCTTCATTGTTAACTTCCTCAAAATTTGGAGAATCTGTGAGGGCTTTCTTTGAACCAAGATTTTTAAGAGGCGTATTTTGCTGGTTAGCAATTTTATTACATTTTTGACTATTGTGTGTACTCGTTTTATCTTTGACTTTGATTTTTTCTGCTAACAACTTCAACGGTATTTCATCTTCTGAAGATATTTCAGAGGCTGGCAATACTTCTAAATCGAACTTTTTCTGTTGGTAATCATTTTCCGTTATTATAGTACTATTCAAATTTAGATCAAAGTTCCTAATTTTAGAGTCCATTGAACATTGACAAACATGGGTGGTATTTGACTGCTTGACTATTATTTTTGCTGCATTGTTGACTTCCTCAAAATTTGGAGAAGTTGTGAATGCTTTATTTGAAGCAACATTTTCAAGGGGCATATTTTGCTGGTAAGCTATTTTATCTGCATGGTGCGTTGGTTCAGCATTTTCCGGTTCATATATCTTGCTCAACATATTATCTTGACTTATTGATCCAGTGGGTTTGAAATTTTCGATTTGATTATTTGTATTGCTTGAGGCAGCACATTGACCTGCGTAGTTTATTTCTTTCAGAAATTCGTGTTCGTATAAAGATTGTACAGATGTGATTGTCTTACTCTTATTGGGCAAATACTTTTGATTTTGAGAAGATTTGTTATGCAAAGGGGAGCTTTTAGAGTGCTCTATAGTTGTACCCTCATGTTGAATAACATTCGAATCAGTTTTATTCTGTTCTGTTCCTATCTTTACACTAAGTTGTGTTTTACTTACAGTATTTATACATTGTTTAGTTTTGAAAGCTTCACTGCTTTCAGTTTTATTTTTACAACCTCTTATTCGATTATGATTACATTCCATATTCTGGGTATTCACATGTTCACAAATTTTAACAAATTTCGTAGAATTTGGAGAGCACACATAATTTATTTCGTTATTATCTCTTGCAGAATGATCTGACTTAGCTGCAAGTTGAATAATTTCATTAGCTGTCTCACACTTGTTTGTAGATATGTCTGTCTGTACTTGCCTACATGTAATGCTACTTCTTTTACTTGGATTTACATTATTTACGATACTAGTATCCTCGCCATTTGAATAAATATTTAAAACATTTTTTGTTTTTAATTTCGAACTCTTTCTTAATTGAACGTTATGGTTTATATCGATGGTAAATTTACTACACTTTCCAGTTCGTATGTGCAAATCACTTATATCTTCTCTACTATTAAATTCTTTCTCAACTGAAAACTGTGATGACATATGATCTAAGTGTGATTTGAATGATGATATTTTAATGTCTCCATTATTTTTATTCATATCTACACATTTTCTCTTTTTTTCTTTCACGTGTAAGTACTCATTATTTTCACATATTTGAGCTGTGCTACATATACTGAGTTTCTGATCTCCATTTTTTCGATTGTTTGGATCGTGTCTTTTCTGATCTACTATAGGTAGAAAATCTATTGATAATTCACTACTTGCATGTGAACTGTCTTTTATAGTAATAACATCACATTTTTCGATGGGCGCTAAAGAGGACATTTTTCTTCCACAATTTAGGTCTTCTCCGAATGTGCTATTTGTATCGTCTATAATTGATTTGTCCGTAATGGGATCAAACATTATCTAAAAAGAAAACGGAATAAATGTTATAGATATAATTGGTATAGGTATTGAAAGAATAATATTTTCACAGAAAGAGAGTAAGTACATATTATTAATAGGCCAGGAAATGAAGACATGAATTCGGAAATAAACAGAGCTAACTGGATTATTATTTTAATTAAGTTATAGGGTTGCCGTTTGGAGTAACATACCAAAAGTTCCCAGCCGTGGACCTTGTGCATTAGGTGGGAGGGGGGATGGAAATACTAAATACAATACTAAAATACCAAACTGTTTTAACCACAATACTAAAATGTTTACTAATTAGAATTTGCCGATCTTTGTTTATTTAATAAGTTATTGAAAAATTCGAGAAATAATTGTAAATTAATGATTAATCGAAATTAACTACAACAGTTTTAATCATATACATATAAAAAGTATAATTATTTATGTTTTTGGGGTTGCTAAATATTAGTTAAAGGTCGAAAATTTGCAAACAACATGGCACCGGATGGATATATGGATTACACTAGATTTTTATAATTTGTTATAATATGCTGTTTATACCTACTCAATAAACATTAAAATGTAGGGGAATTTTTTGAGTCTACAGGGTGTCTAAAAAAACTTACCTATATTGGTTAGGTAAATAATTTCAAATACAATATTTTAATTCGCTTTCAAGGAATATTATATATTTAAAAATTATGAAAATGCATGTAAGAAATTTATTCATTTAACCTTTATGTAATAAACATCATAAGTTGTAATAGTTTATATATAAAATGTAGAATATATAGCCCAATTTTATACAGATATTTCTAGTGGGTGGTACATTGGTTAGCCCGAAACTTGGCAACGGTGGTAATGCGTATGAAATATTAAGGATAAAGTTAACAGAGGATTGTGACGATACCAAACCGGTGTTTATTGCAGAAACTTATTGTGATATGGAGTCAGTTGTTATCAGGATAGATTTTTTAAACTTTATTTTCGTCATATTTAATTTCCAGTTATATAGTGAGCTTTAAATTATATTCTGCCATTTCAAACACTTTTAGTGTCAAGTTAATAAAATTATTTTAAGTATGTTCAAATCAATAGATAAAAAAATCTGAGCTATTTTTCGTTATTTTTCAAATTTAAGGGGCATTAAAAAACATATATTTATTAAACATATTTTAGAATATGTGTACAAATCAAATTGTGTTTTTCTAGAGATGCTTCCTAAAAAATTAGCACAAATTATACCCATGTTAGCGGGTGTAAAAATTAAAGCTACTGAATGAATAAAAAAAACCTGTAGATGTAGAATATCTATATTTGAGGAAAATGTGAAAAATTTTGATTGTGTAGCAAATTTCATGCAGAATCGGAATAAATGTTTGATTTAAAAAAAAATTAAATGGCGACAGTTTTGGTGAAAGCGGAAGCGGTATTTATACTATATATATAATGTACACTATGTTCATTTTAAAACTTACCACTCCCTGTAATTGAAAAACCGGAAAATATTTAAGAATTCGCAGAGACATGTCGATTTTTATATTAGGGGGGAACATTTTTGACAGACAATGTTAAAATCTTACATGGAACTACCCCACGTGTTACACATCATTTGAAAGCCCTTTTCATGGAGAATACAGCAGTACATCATTTTTGGAATTACATGAGATGTTACAAAATTATTCAAATTGCACAATTTATTAATTATACAAATTACACAAAATTGTTAATATTATCAAATTTCCTGACGTGAATAGGGAGAAGAGGGCGATAGAATGACTTGCTAGATCTCCTGATCTCAGTCCAAATGACTTTTATCTATGGGGGTATTTCAAATCAGTTTACAAAAAGCCACCACTACATTCAAGATCGTTTAACACCTACGTGCAGATACAGGGGCAGGTTCTACATTTTTTTAAATGTTTTTAAATGATTTTGTTAAATCTCAACCAATTTTCAAAAATAATATATTGCTGTATGGGTCAGTCAATTTGCCACCAACCCAACTGCTGTAACCAAACCGAAATATACGTCATTATTTTGCACGTATTTTGCACATCCTATCCCGAATTTTGCACACCTTGCCCTTTCCTTTTAGGTAACTGAAAAGGCAAAACTAATGACAGGGGGTCAAATTGACAGTCTCAGTGTAGCCCCCACAGCCTCATGAAGAATTACCTTCAGCCCTTCCCAAGCCCATTGGTAAAAACAATTTTCTAACCATTGTAATCTTTAAATTTTGCAAGATTTTGCACACCCTTTTCCAAATTTTGCACAGATTAGCGACAGACTTTGAAAAATTACCTTCAGCCCCTCCCCCGCCCTAGATATTTTCTAGCCATTATAAATAAGATTTTTGAATAAATAGGTGGGAGGGGCTGAAGGTATTTCCATGAGGTTGTGGAAACTAATCTGAGGCGGTGCAAAATTTTGAAATTGGTGTGCAAAATTTAAAGATTATAATTGCTAGAAAATGGTTTTTACCTCGGGTGGGGGAGGGGCTGAAGGTATTTTTTCAAGAGGCTGTGGGGGCTAATCTGATACTGCAAAATTTTTAAATGGGTATGTAAAATTTTGAAAAAATTTAAAGATTATATCGGGCAGAAATGGTTTTTAGCTAGAGCGTGGGAGTGGCTGAAGGTATTTCCATGAGGCTGTGGAAGCTAATCTGAGGCTGTGCAAAATTTGGAAATGGGTGTGCAAAATTGAATAATTATAATTGCCAGAGAATGGTTATTTACCTAGGGCGAGGGAGGGCCTGAAAGTAATTTTACGAGGGGCTGTAGAGACTAATCTGCGACTGTGCACAAATTGGAAATAGGCGTGCAAAATTGTCCAAAATTTAATGATAATAGTAGTTAGAAAATGGTTTTTACTTAGGGCGAGGGAGAGGCTGAAGGTAATTTTTCAAGAGATTGTGGAAGCTGAGCTGAGGATGTCCAAAATTTGGAAATAGGTGTGCAAAATTTAATGATGATAAAGGCTAGAAAATGGTTTCTACCTAGGGCGGAGGAGGGGCTAAAGGTATTTTTTCAAGGCATCGGGGGCTTATCTGAGGGTCTGCAAACTTTGGAAATGGGTGTGCAAAATTTAATGATTATAAAGGCTACAACATGGTTTTTATTTAGGGCATTGGAGGAACTGAAGGTAATTTTTCAAGAGGACTGAACGTGTACAACCTGTAAAAGTATTTACATTCGCGCACGAGGGGGGGCAACCGTCAATTTGGCCCCTTTCATACGTTTTTCCTGTCCAGTTCCTAGGGCAAGGTGTGCAAAATTCGGGGTACGGTGTGCAAAATTATGACGAATATTTTGGTTTGGTTACTGCAGTTGGGGGGGGGGGGGCAACTTGACCGAACCCTGCTCTATTCGCCATGAAAAGAGCTTTTAATTGATGTGAACACGTGGTTCCATTTATGATTTTAAAATTGAGGTTGCTAGGGCTTGAGGGCCATGAACATAACAAAACCTTTGACAGTAAGAAATTTTAAATTTGAAAAAACAGAATTCTCAAATATTTGACGTTTTTAATTACAGGGGGTGGTAAGTTTTAAAATGAACACAGTGTATGTCGATATTAACCTATTTACTAATAAGCAAAAATTTAAAATTTGTACATTTTATTCCTATTGTTTAGAAAATTATGGGTTCATCGAATTTCGAGTTGAGCTAATTTTACTTTTAATATAACCAATAAATTAAATGATATTGATAATAAATGATACTGAGCAACACATATAAACATGCGCTAAAGAAAGGTCTCCCGCGTAAATGAATAAAAGAGACCAAACCCGAGAAGGAATTTTATCTCATCTAGCCACGTAATGACAACACCGCTGGGCTAACCAATAGACGAATAGCATATGTATACATATAAAGATGGGCTAACCAAGTCAACGGGCTGACTTAATTATATAAATAATTTTTATTCTCATCATATTCTTACCCCTCGATGTTTCCTTGGGGTAAAAATTGTTCATATATTGTTTTTCTTCAATATATACATTATACATGTCTATATATATTACAAGTGCCGGGCCAACGAACGACCCGAACATATACTGGGCTGACTAATATACCTTATAAGAAAATATTTTTTTATGAAGATTTGTATGATTGCAAATGAATTCCTGATACAGGTACCTACAACATTTTTATACTTTATAAAAATATATATTCCATGAAAGCGATTGCGTTTTTCTGTTATTATTCACGTTAGTTTTTTTTTTATTTTACATTAATGACAAGTGAATTGCAAAATATTGCTACTGTTTGTCAAATAATATGTAATAGCAGCCATGTGAAAAGTGTTAGTTCATTGTGTTAAGGCAATAAAAATATATTACAGGTTCTAGTTGTGTTTCTCTGGTATTCCCGTAATTTATTAGCGTAATACATATTTAAAATAAATTAAATTACCATCATTTTGTTAGATATTCTTGTTGCATCCAAGCAGAAAAAGATCATGAAATCGGGGAAGTATTTCAGACAATATTAAGGATTGGACAGATGTTAGGTAGATATATTTTAAATATTTTTTTTCTCAGAAATTCATAATTTTTTTTGTATTTTATTGTTTTCTCTACCTTTTAAGTAGATTTGGTGTTATAAAGTTCTTAGTATTAAAATAATATATATTTTGCATCAACAATAAATAAAAATGTAATATAAAAATCGATTTTTCGTGAAAAAATAGTTTACAGCAAAAGAGGTAGCAAACATGCTAAAAATAAAATTTACTATTTTCAATATTAATTTTCTGTTGACAAAAATACTGTTTTTAGATATTCGATTAATAGAATAAAAATGTATAGATAGTTCTAGTATTTGCTTTTGAATATATTTTCCAATAAAATTGTTGTATTTGGTGATATCTAGTGAAATAAGTCATTAATCGGTCTCACCACTGTATCACAGAATCTGCCTAAGGTCTATCATTTATTTTTACCTAATGCCTATATACCACTAGACAATGGAGGTTTAGGCCATCATTTATTTTCATTGATAATTATTTATATAGTTCTATAAAACCACTTACCGCAAAAGAAGATGTGTCAGACCTAACTTTCGGTGATTCTGATTTAGTTTTTCTGGAAAATGATATACTTAATGGTTTGTAAACTCCTTCTATAAAATATAATTAACATTATTCAGTTACATACAACTGGTGGTTATAACCTTACTTTTACTAGTTGATACTTTTCTAGAGGAATGCTGAAAAATATAAATATTAGGAACACATATGACACAAAAATTACACTACTTACACAAAATTTATTTTTAAATAGATGTGGTAAGACCTTGGACACAAGACAAGCCATTTTATTTGAATGGTAAGACACAACAAATTTCAAGTTATCAGCCATATTAACAATTGATTGATTATCATCAAAGGAGCTGATACATGGGTCTTTTAATTTCAAATATATTAAAATATCCGCGCTTTTGATAGGCCTAAAAATAATATAAACAAATAAACTAGTGTCAATAGGAGTATAATAATTCAGTCAGTGGGGACCAGAAGGCCTTTCGCTTGCAAAAGGAGCGGTAGTTCTAATTTCTTATGCTGTTTAGGTCTGGGCCCCTAATAAAAAATCCAAGTTGTATAACCGCCACGCCATCGCCATCTTGAAATAAAGGTGCAAAAAATTGTTTTTTTCAAAATAACTCCTTATAGTAGGGGGCAGTGAATATTTTTGGTACTTATTTTCCCAGGCTAAAGAGACAAGGCAATCCTCCAATCAAATATGAGGACAATACCTGGGCTAGAAACGACTAAGAAAAGGCTGAAGCCTTCTCGAAAAATCTAAGAAATGTATCCAAACTCCTCCCTCCAGTGTTACCCACCGAAGAGGAAAAGGAGATAATGGGCTTCCTAGATGTCCCATTTCAAATAGGTTTGCCTCACTGTAAAACTAAAGAAACAAAACAGGTTACAATAAAAAAAATAAACATCAAAAAGGCATCAGGATTTGACCTCATTTCTGGTAAAATCCTACAAGAACCTTCTCTGAAAAATGATATAAATTAATAACTTTAATATTCAATGAAGATCAAACTACTTCCCCAGCATCTGGAAAGCTGCTCAAATCATCACGATCCTTAAACCTGGGAAAGAAAACCTGGGAAATTGTTTTTGCTCGAATAACGTTGCCTCAGGTGTAAAGGCGGATAAAATTTAATCAAACTAATTTCCATTAATTTTGTGTTTCCAATGGCAATGAAATATTCCTCATATAGTAGCGTAGCAATGATAACGTCAGACCTCACCCAAGCGTCAAACCCCCACAAACTAATTAATTATTAATTAATTAATAATTAACTAAAATCAAAACTATGAATATGAAGAAATAAAAAAATAAAACAGAAAAAAGAAAAACAAAATAACACGCAAAAATAACGCTTATAACGCATGAAAAAAGCATGATTAAACAAAAAAAATACAATCAAAATACAAAATAAAACTAAAAACAAATAAGAGGCATAAAACACAATATAATATTAAAATATAAATAAATAAAAGACCCACACAACCACTAACGTAGAACTAGAAATATTTGCCAACGCTTTTACAGCCCAAGCTTATGTAGTACTAACAGATAACAATATTAACATATTAACACCTGCAAATTCCGTCAAAATCCCATACCATATGCCGAAGGCGAAAAGACTAAAATCGAAAAAGTCAAGAAAAAAGTCAAGACCAAAGAATAACAAAAAATAGCAATAAACAGCAAAAGTATCCCGAGAGGGATAGAGGCCATAGCTAGAAAGCAAACACGTACGAACGATAACGTCAGTCCGGCAAGGCTCTCATGTTCGTAAATAATAACTAGACTTATTTTTTCCATGAAATACAATATAAACTATCACTAAAAAATCAGAATTGGGAGAATAATTTCTTTTTTAGTTCCGCAATTTTGAAGATGTCGCCAGACTCATTTGCCAATTTGATAAATCAGCTAGACTTATTTTTAGTTATACTTCATGATAATATCAATTTGTATATTAAGGTTCAAATATGTTAAAATAAGTGTTGGTATCCGAAAAATCTATCTCATTTTAACACGCTTATATTAGCTTCACCTGTATGTATGTAACGGAATCTTTGAACGAGATTTTCACCCACTTCGCAACGTCAAATTAAACTGAAACTTTGCACACTTATCCGCGACCGATGACAATACCAATAATTTGACAACTTTGTCCTAATGGCCTCACCAGGATCACCAAAACCCAGGATGTAAAAAAGTGGCTCACATTGGCGCATTCGCCACAATATATAATTTACTGTTTTATGATCTACTTTAGTAAATCTAAAATATTTATAGCTGGAAAAATAAGTCCAGTATATTTTATTTTCATCTTTCCAACCCATCGGAAAATTTTTACCAGGCTCAACATGTGGCTGAAGACAGCAACGATTTCAGATTCGTGAATCGATTATTTACAGTGGACCAGTTCGTTATTGGAAATTAATATATATCCGTTTAAAAATCCGTGACACCCCCTCTTTCCGGTCTCCACTATATTTTTTTTTGTGAACAAAACTATTGACACGCCCTGTATATTCTGTATTTTTCGATGTTCTTGACAGGATATGTTTTGTATGTGTAATAGATGGTAATAGGTATGCGTAGGTATATCCTACTTTGACGGTAACTAAGTTAATAAAATTATTATTCTTATTATTATTATAAAATTATTTTCAATATAATAAAATTAAAAATAATTAAAGACTAAATTATATGTATTTGTTGCTGAACAGAAAGGGTAAGGTGATAAATAAATAAATTACACGTAATTTAATTGTTGTCCCTTTTTTTGATTTTCTATATTTATTTCCAAGAACGAACTGGTCCACTCTAAATAATCGATTCTCGAATCTGAATCTGTTACTGTCTTCAGCCACATGACTCAAAAGCACGTGCTTAGAATCACTAACTGAAAAATCTCATGTTCGGTGACTGGGAAAATAAGTAGGAAAAAAATTCACTGCCCTACTACCATCAGTTGAAAATATTTTATAGCAAACTTAAAGAAGACAAAATTACCAAAATTTTTTCTGAAAAACTTTTTGTGTATGTCTAATAGGTGTCTAATTGCAGCAGCGGAAGATGAAAGATGAGCGTGGAATATAAAAATCAGCCATTAGTAGGTGTGTCGAAGGTTTTGATTTGGACTTTGCACGGAATCCGTTGAAATAGGGCTTGAATGAAAGATCTTAACATATATAGCAATCCATTAAAAAAGTTACAATGAGCTAGGTACGCCTCATGATTTTTTATTGCAACAGCTATTTATTTAACCAGTGGGGAAAAGTGCTATTTTGTGTAACGAGAAAATTTTTGCCGAACTCGCGGCAAAAGGAT
>CAXKVY010009538.1:0-26026 GCA_964058915.1 Tetropium fuscum
ACCCCTTTTTGTTACAGATTTTAAAAATTATAGTTACCTATTTATTTTGTCAAAATCGGCCCATACTTTTTGCACCCTTCCCAGCAAAATCTAACACCAGCCTTGTTAGCATAATACCTTAATATTTTAATTGCCCTCCATGACTCAATTTCTTAATAAAGTTAACAAAATCATCCATGCTGAAAATTACTTGACAGACAATGACAACCGTTATAAAATTACAGATACCTTTCAGCCGAATTTTGAACACTATTTTATTGCATGTAGCGGTGTCAAGAGCTGTAGCGGTAGCTGTTTTTCTACTGAATGCACCTATTATTAAAATATATAGCATTCTTGCCAGAATATTATAAATTTGTTAAAAAACCTTGCTAGTGTTTGTTGTTTACTTTCGGTATTTGGAACAAATTGAGTGTACGAAAAAAAATCTGTACTCATTTTCGTACCATACACATAATCCGTAGTGTTAATAAATATGTTTCCTATATAGACTGCTGTATTCTTTTTTGGAATTTTTTTTTAATATTTAACAACAGAAACCTTTTTGAGCGGGGATGGAATTATTTATATAGTTTAAACAATATCTATGATATTTATATAAAAAAATGAGTTTTGTTTCTATTTTTTCCTAAGAAAATCGTCATATACTTATTAAATTGAGTATATTCAGTATTCAGTGTATATTCAGGTTTAAACTTTAAAGATATAATGACCATACAAGATACTGTTAAATCTTTATTGAACAGGAGCAGTAAAATTAAATTTAATAATACTGAAGTTGCTGTAATCCAAATTAAATTATTCAACGTTTATGTTTTTTGAGAAAAAGTAATGACGACCTTCGCCAAAATTTTGAATACGAGCTGGCCCCTATCCTCTTTCACTCTTTGATAACGTTGGAATGAGAAAAACTACCAAATCAAGAATAAGAGAAAGTAGTCTTCATTGCTCTTTGCAGTGGAAGTGACTGCCATAACCACCCACCACTTGAAGAAAATGAAGTCTCAGAAACGCAAAATATCAATAGAAAAATAAAAGTTGCCTTTTTTTGTATATAAAATATTTTCTATTTAAAATGTCCTACAGTTAATACAGATTTCCAAATGTTACTCCACAAATTAAATTTGTCATTATTACATTAAAAAAACTTATAGGTAATTGTTTTTAACATTTGTTTGTATACTGACACAATTCTTATTTAAATTTAAATTAAAATTTTTACAATAGCAATATAAAAAAAATAACATATCTCTCTTGTATCCAAGTTTTCAATGGATATTGTATTAAAAAATTCCTTCCTGGTTTCTGATTTTAAATAATAAAAAATAGAATTAAAAAAAGATCATCAAAATTAAATACAATTGAATATCCTGATTTATATATGTTCTGGTGGTACGTTATAGAGCCAGATTTATATCAGAAATCCAAGGAGGAAGTTAATGCAACGCAAATGGCCAGAGATTTTGCAATACTCAGAGAGATTCTCAAGAAATATCCAATATATAGTAAATCTCTACTTTTGGGGCCAGGTATAGCCAGAGCGTCCAAAAGTGACGAGGCTAGTGCAATGTATTTAAAGGAATTTGCGAGGGAAGCTATGCAGACAGTCGATGCCATTACTTGGCATCAGTGAGTATAATTCTATATATTTTATATAGTAATAATTATTGTATACTTTAAGTTTATAGTATATAAGTTATATAAGTTTCATAGTTATATTATGTATTTATATTTGACAAAGTATTAACATTATCAATTAATCTGATGTATAGTATTTTTCAGCTATCTTGGCGTGTACGCCATTACAATATACGGATCACATTAATGTGCTATACAAGTTCTCAACAGTTTTTTAGGGTTTCGATACTTACACACGTTTTAAATAAACTCACGATAATCTGCACACAGGTCTAGGTCAGAACTATTTTTCTTACAATATGGCTCGCGTTCAGATTCAACCAATCTTTCTCTGAACAGATGTGTAATTGTTTCATTCACAGCTACATTCAGTCTTGCAACATTAACATTGTATGTCTTATCTTTTGTAAGTTTACGTATATATCTCCAGAGGTCGAATTCTTCTGCTTTGCTCTGCTCAGGTTTCCGTTGATCTCTAAGACGAACTCGGCGAGGATTTTTGCTAGGAGCCTTAAATTTATTTTTTGAGCTTCCATATTAAATATCGCATCACTATTTTCTCAGAAAAGAATTGACAAAATTAAAGCTATCGACTAATAAGGCCGTCTAACCCGTAAAGCAGTTTAATTCTCACTTGTCATAATACTATACTATTGTCATAATACTGCCAGGGCATTCGATCGTCTTCATTGTTAACAACACAAATATAATTATATGTAACAATATCTAAGATCTACCTTATCTTTACGCGACGCTGCTTCTTATGTTAGTACTTATAATGGAATATTCTTAATAGGTGTATAATATATTTAACAGTAAGTTACTTTTATTATTTTTCTTAAATAAACAGCCTTTGCCATTTAGTTCAATCAATTTATACACGCCTTTGCAAAAATTGTTAGCAGTGCAAAAATAAATATGGTCCTGTAGAAAAAGACAGTATAAGGAAGACAGCATTTTATTTCTCCAGTTTCAATGGCCTAAAAAATTCGTAAAATAAAAAAAACGATTTTTCGCTAATAAAATAAAACTATAATAAATAAATTATAACTCGCTAATAACTATAATAAATAAAATTGAGCTCGATCGAAAAAAGTTAAATGAGAAAGTTGAAAATTATCTTTCGATTTATGTGTAATAAGTTATAGGTTAGTGCACAAATCATAGAGAAAGAGGAAAAAAAAACTTAAAATCACGTTTTTTTAATTCAATTGTTTTTTTAACGCAACTTACAAATTTGTTATATTGGTAAAAATATAGCTTCTCGCTCTAGCTAGAGAGAGGGTTTTCTTGGTTGCAAAATTTTGAAATATTTTTTTTGAAAATCGTTTATGTAAAAAATAGAGCCCCCCTCCCCTTAGCTCCACTCCCACCCATCAGTACTTTAAGTATGTTGTTAAGGACACCTTGCCCTATAGCTGTGCAGAAATTGGATTCTACATCAATTATATCCGCTATTTTTCTTTCGTTGTCTGGCCTATTTCTTATTGCTATTATTCGACAAAAAAATCGAATTCGATTTTTGTATTCTCATCAAGATAAATTTCTCCAGATACAATCTTACGTTGCCGTCGCAATCTTTTCCACGTTTCAAATTACTGCTTGTATCCTTGCATTTCCGCCAAATAAAAATTGGGAAAGTTAAAACAAAACATGTCAAAAAAAGTGCAATGTTAACAAATTTATTTTTTGAACCTTGGAATAAAAAAATCGATACATGTGTCTATAGGATGATAGCGCAACTCTTCATGGACAAAATGGGCGCTTATTTCGATGGTCTAGCACGACCCCCGAGAAGATTTAGCAAACTTAAAAGAGCATATTTTTCTCGAAAAATCGACATCTCGATAATAATCAATTATTTCAAATTTATCAAAAAGTATTTTCTTATCTTGCCATGAGCTATATTTACCCCACAAGTAGGTATGGGAACATTATAGTTAGTGAGTTCTAGAGAACCCTATTTTTAGCGGTTATTTCCATATAACTCCAAAAATTTCGAAAATTATTATAGAGGCGTTTTGATAGATTTTTTTAATATCTACAACTTTCTCATTTAACATTTCTCGATAGGAACTATAGTTTTTAGTTACATATTTACAAAAAACCGTGTTTTGCAACTTTTTTTAGGTTAAGTGCGCCATTCAGGCGAGAGTTGAAAGAAAGAGAACCTTATATATTTTTTTTCCTATACGACCATTTTTTTGATACAGGTAGGAATATATGTCACCAACTTGTCTAGAATGGTTGGACTACAAATACGAAATCGGTTTTTTGGATAATCGGTTAACTGGTTTTGGATAATTCGGGTTTTTTTACGAAATCGAAAACCGGTTATTCGATTAACCGGATATTCGAATAATCGGTTATTCAGAAAACTGGTTATTCGAATAACCGATTCCTAGCCAATATTATTAATATTTTATCTAGATAAAATAAACATTTTATAAACAATAAATTGAAGAATCACACCGCTGACAGTTTATTAAGGCTGGGATTTTGTAGAGTGAGAGGCAAATAGATGTATTTATTTTGGTTAAGTATAAATAATTAAAAAACTACATAATATCTGATTATCAAATTAGGTGCATTCACTAGCTATTATCATAATGATAATTATAATATAAGTTTTTTGTCCCAATATTTTCTTAGAAATCTGTTCTATGCGCTTGCAATGAAAATAATGTGATTTTTAACAATAAAAATGCAAATTTTCATTTCTAGCGCACAGAACAGGCTTATAAGAATATTTTGGGACAAAGAACTTACATTATAATTATCACTATGATAATACCTAGTGAATGCACCTAATTTGATAATCAGATATTATGTAGTTTTTTAATTATTTTCACTTAACCAAAATAAATGCATCTATTTTCCTCTCGCTCTACAAAATCCCAACCTTAAGTATAACCATTTTAATTTTAACTCTAAGTCTTTCAACAGTTTTAATTTAAATGTTAACACTTTTATAACATTATATACTTAATTTAAATATGTGGATAAGATCGTATATCGCGGCAGTTATACAAAACATCGATTTTCAGATACCCGGTTTTGGCCAGTATCCGAGTAACCGGTTATTCGAGTAACCGATTATTGGAATAACCGGTTATTCGAAAAATCGGTTTTAGAATATCCGGTTTTATCAAGTATTCGGTTAACCGGTTTTATCCGAAATCGGTTTTTTGCGGATCCGGTTAGCCGGTTTCACTTTTTTACGGTTTTTGCCAGCACTAATTACAACCATATTTTATGCAGATCCTCGTGTTTTGTATCATCAACTAATTATTATCAACAATTTCAGATACTATGTAGATGGGCATAAAGCCGCCGAGAGTGATTTTTTAAATCCAGAGGTGTTTGATTTATTAGAAATCCAGACGAATTTCATTAAAAATGTCACAATTGGCAAACAAGTCTGGAATAGGCCACTTTGGCTTGGTACGTTTTATTTAGTTTTTAAATAGATGTACATATACAGTGACATAATATTATGACAAAATTTAAAATTTTTATTTAATTTAATAAGTTTAACAGTTCAATAATTTTTTACCTCTTGAATCAATCTCATTTATTTTCTTTCATTTTGTCAGATATCTTAAATCTTACATAATATTTTGTAAAGATTTTTTATTTATAAAATTTGTTTTGTAAGATACTGTGTAAAAACCACAATTTTGACAGACAACAGCGTGATTTTGAAGATTCACGACGAATTTCGATAAAAAAATAATCCCTGATTGTTCAAAATCACGCTGTTGTCTCTCAAAATGGTCTACCTTGAATCCTGTTAAAATTGACAAAAAAAAAGCATTGAGCCTAAAAAAAATTTTTGCAGGTCTTAAATACACGAATACATATGATATATCAAAAGTCCACACTGAGTTGAGGGCTCATGTGTATTACGTTCTTTTAGGTGAAACATCTTCTGTCTATCGAGGAGGTGCACCAGGGCTGTCAGACCGTTTTATCGGATCTTTTCTTTGGGTGGACAAACTAGGCCTTTCTGCTAAAATGGGAATAAATGTTGTATGTAGACAATCAATTTTCAATGAAGATCATTCACTCTTAGATAGATACTATAACCCTAATCCTGTAAGTTATTTATCCTTTTCATAAAGTATTTTTTAGATGATATTTTGTTAGTTACCGGCGCGGAAATTTTTGCCATCCAAATGGCACTAGGTACCTGTTGCAAAACTGTTGTGTCATAATTTAATTTTACAAAGGGTGTGCGAATAAAAAGTAAGAGCTACTTATATTAGCTGTAGAATTATGACTGTGCTATAGAGACGATGAGAGATTATTGACTTCTGAATGACATAAAGGTATGAAAAATGGCAAAATTCGAGAACCATCTTGGAGCTGCCATCTTGAATATTGACTTTACCAAAAAAAATCGTGTTCAGCGACCCCAAAATTCCCAAGACACCGGTTTTGAGTCGATTCTGGCCATAAATGGTAAAAACGTCCGCCATCCTGGAGCCGTCATATTGATACTTGATTTTTACAAAAAAACGTGTGCTTATGACCACACGATAGAAGTGAAAACTTCTAATTTTCGAATTTTAAAATATATACTGTAACCGTCCGCCCGTATTACCACAACCCCCAATACATCGCACCCATTAATACCCGTTAATACAGTTTTCACTTCAGAAATGCTAGAATATACCTAGTACGAAATATGACGCCATTAAAACAAGGTAAAATTTTAAAATATATTATAATAATACACGTTGACCGTACACGCCCGTGACACAGATGCTTCAGGCAACCGGCGCTAGATGTGGCCCCACTGTATGTCGCTCCAAAATACCTACTCATAACTGCGGCGCACCATCACTTCGGCAGTCGATTCGATGCAATCCAATTCAATTCAATTCGATAGAGAGAGAAAAACAATTGGACGGTAACCTTCTGGTTACCGGTTCTGATTTCTGATTGTATTGTATTTCCTTTAACTTAGGAAACAATAAATATATATTTCTCCCTTAACAGGTATTATTGTTTTAACTAAAAGTGTTGAGCGCGCCTAAAAAAGTTTTCACTTCAAAAATACGCCTGTTATAATACCTATATAATTACATGTATGTTATATAATGGATTAGTTCGGTGAATCAACAAAAGATAATATGGATATTGTTATATAAAATTATTTATTCTTATCTCTGTACCCATGAAGTAATATTAGTTACAAAATGAACAATAATATTTATGAATTATATTGTGGAATTTGCCTCTGATTGGACTTCTTCGCTGCTATTATATTCTAAGAATGAAACAATAGGCCTATGGAAGCTAAAATATGCTGTAAATACTTTAGATTCAAGTTTATCTCTCTCGCTTAGTCAACGAGTGGACTTGTGTGTCTCATTCGATACCCACAAACTCTCTTTACTGTGTCGCTCTGCCGACTGATCCTCTCTCCCTTAGTCGACTTCAGCCGACTTGATCCGAAGGAGCGTCACATAGCCGAGCGTGACGGCCCAGTCTCATTCAACATCCACAAAAATAAGAGTGCTGCGCGCGCCTAAAGAAGTTTTCACTTCAAAAAAATTGTAGTAGCTATTTGTAAGTTAAATATTGACTTTGCCTTTACATTTGCAAGTGTTTTTATAATTTTATTCTGTGTTGTCTACTTGAGACTCCTAAACTGGATGGCCCGCACACCTTGCTTCCCCTATATTAACGCCCCTGTTAATACGAGTATATACCAAAGGCATTACATACCGTATATACCGTCTAATACTAATTTAGAGCAATATGAATCGTTTTTTGGGTTATTTGAGCAGTTCAATTATTACTAGATTAAAAAATTATTGTTCTCTAACATAATATACCATATTATGTCAAAAAATAGGTAAAAAACTTTTAATTTAAACGGTTTTATTTTAAATCATCAGTTGTACTAAAAACAATAAAATAATTAGGACACAAACCTGGACCTTCTTGAGACGCTGACGTCTGGTAAGAAATTGTGCGATACTAGCAGTGCTGTCTTCTCATGTCGGAACGACTAAAATAAAAACGTGGGGCGCATAAAAACATTATTTCAAGTGCGTCCCACGCCCTAACCTAATATATTATTAGCTTTGCTCGTAGAGCAATAATTCACAAATCACAACCATTTGAAATGGGACAACGCGTACGTGGATCAATTTTAGGGTGAAGCCACAACACTGCGGTGCAACGACGCATCGCAAAAACCACGTCGCACCTTAATGCGAGGCGATGACGCAACGCAAGCATTTCATCGCATACGGCATCGTACGAGAAGACGCTGATCAGTTCACTGCTAGTGAGACATGGACCGCACAACACGTGTCCTACGTCTGTTCGCGTTAAGACGCATCAAGAAAAAACCGAAAAGAAAGTACTGGGTGCATCCATTTCTAACTATTATGAATAACGATGGAAATCACTTCAAAAGAAAATATGCAACCTGCTGTGTCGAAAGGTGGACACCGACTAGGTGGTCGCATCGCAGATTTGTACGGTGCGGCACCGCGTCGGAAATTTCCACGATGCGTTGTGCGACGTCGTACATTTCTACGGTGCGTCGTCGTACCGCAGTGTTGTGGCTTCTCCCTTAGCCTTCGTAAAATGGAACCACGCATGCGTTGTCCGTTTTCAAACGGTTGTGAACTGTGAATTATGGCTCTACGAACAAGCTAATATCAATTCAACTGATCAATCGCTAAAAACAATTAGGAAGAAAATTAGAAGCACGTAAGACAGCGGTCGAATGTTTTAATTACTCACCTTCACGGAGATGAGTTGTTATATGTTGCTAGAACCAGATTATACCTGTATTTTCATATTTACTATAAAAAACGCTAAAATAATTTCATCAAAACATTATTATATGTTTGTGAGTGTACCAGTTTTTGACCTAATATACGTCTTTATGCCAGACATATACTCCATATCTCTGGTTCTGATAATAATGCTACCAACTTAAATCCAGGCTGTGTCACTGTCCAGGGTGCGCCACTCGGTCTCAAGGTTTAATGAATTATATTAAACACTGAGATTTATATTTGAAACACAGTCGCACAAGGTGAATATCTATCAGTTAGCTTTGTTGTGATCCTTACTAGATGGATCCTTGTATTGAAGTGGACTGTATGTATGCTGGATTGAAATAAAACACCGAAGGCTCCTTACTAACATTTACTTCTCTTGACTTGTCGAAACTGAGACATTACTAAACTTAAAATAAAAACATTGCTCTCTCAGCGCACTACATGTCTCTAAAACAGCCTAGCATGTACTGCTTGCTACTTGAAGCTTCGCTCTGCGGCCACCTCCAATCTCCCGCCTTGATGCGCGGTTGCCAAATAAAATGTCATTAGGCGCGAACATTTAAATTAAACTGAAACCCTTAAAGCTAATATACATGGCCCTAACAAGCTTTTAAATAAACATATTTGTTTTGAGATTTAATAATCTAGTGAAAAGGCCGCTTATTATTAGTATTACATAATGTTATTACATAAAATACTGTAAACACATCTAACAAGAATATTGAATTACTATTATTCCTAGGACTGGTGGATAAGTATACTCTACAAAAAGCTTGTTGGTCCAAAAGTAGTTCCTTGTTTCACTAAAACTTCATCGAAAGTAAGGTTGTACTGTCACTGTACTAAGAGGAATGTTTTTCAACGAAATCCTCCATCTGTGACAAGTTGAGTAATCACACACAAACCCAAATATGTCTTCTAAATGTTGTTTTTCAGTTTTTGGTGTAAATATAAATGATCAATCAGCAACTATAAGGATTGAGGGAACATTCCCAATGGAATATGAAATAGATCCACTGTCTTCAATCTATGCGTATGAAATTACTGGCCAGTTACTTTCAAAGTAAGACCTATTATTCGCTTTATTTTAAATTTACTGTTACAATAATAATTTACGTATGTCTTAGAGGGGCGCCGACTTCAAAATTTGCATGGGTGCCACTAGCTCACCAAAGCGTTTTAAATACATATATAATTTCTAGTTCCACCACTGGGTTCGTAAAATAAGTTGTAATGCCCAGAATCTAAACGCACTTTTAATTACTTGTTACTTTGTCTTGTCTCTAAGAACGTTCAAACCACGGTACACAGAGAACGGTATGTCAGGCTGCCGAACCAAAACTGGTCGGTCTTGCGCATGACGTGTTCTGCGAGATATTTTAGGCACGAGTCTCACACAGTTGCATGTAAATACTGTCAACTACGGTACGCGCATACAATTGTATATCAGCGAGCAGACGACTGTGACGCCAGGTGCGAGCAGGGCGAGACATTTCCTATTACCTCAGTACACAGCGTATCGTGCCTGTTTATCGTGCTCTTTCTCGTAAAAAACGTACATACTTAAAGACGTACGTTTCAATTAATCCCGAAGCCCACGTTACATAATTACATTGAAAAATCTCAGGCACGCCTGTGAATTGACCATGAAATCTATGAACTGGCATTTCATAGGGACTTTGATTTAGTTAGACTTTGATTTACATGGTAACTTCTTAAATACCAACTTATAGAAATTGATTCACTAGTAAACAGAAATAAACTGATCACGTGGGTTTCGGGATTAAATGAAAGCCCGGTATGTGGAAATGGTCATATGCGATACACATGCGCAAGACCGACCAATTTTGGTTCGACAGCTTGACATACCGTTCTCTGTGTACCGTGCTGTTAACTTTTCATCTTCTCAAATTGAAATTGCCGAGATTTTGTGTATTCACAGAGATGAGCTACGTGTGTTTGTGCGTTTTCTCCAAAACATTGAGTTGCCCACTGTTTTGGCATCGTAACTCGTATAGTTATGGTGCAATCAACTTTTAAGTTTAAAGGTCTTTCCAAGCACTACAAAAAAATGTTCTATACGTTTTTCCAGAAAAATGCGTCGGTTTTCCGTTATTTAACGTTGAGAGAATCGTACTGCACTCGAAGTACTTCGAGAATCAAAATGCTGCAAACATTTCTCGCGCGTGACGTCACAGTCCATACCGTTCTTTGTACGTGGTTCAAACTAAATTGACTCATGTAACGATCGGCTGGCCCTTATAAACTATTTTCAAGGTTCTAGGTACATCTGGAAGCGTCTCGATTATTTTATCCCATTCTAGATTTTTCGCAATTATCCCATCCCATTCTAGATTGTATACAGGGCGTCCCGAAGAGTTCTACAGGGGGAACACATGTTCTTATACTATTCTAGTACTTATACTACTATTTTAGAAGTATTCTAATTGGGGGTTGTATCTGGTTCTTTTAGATGCGTTTCCACATATTCGCGTGCGGTGTTGCCAGATGTGCACATTTTCCCTAAACCTAGGGAATTTTCAGTAAGTATATCGTCTACAATCGCTTCTGACGATTCCGTAACAATATTTATATTTTTGTTCAAAATCGAGCATATATTTTACAAAAAAAGAGTGGTAAAAAGTGGTAATAAGTAAATACATGGCCAGTAGATGAACAAATAAAGTAACATAATATTTAATTAAACTAAACATTATTACACATGCGATATAAGCAGCTACATAAAATTTTGAAATGATTAACATAATCTGTCACAACTAATATATTAAAATTTCCTGTTCGTAACTACGAACTTCTGGAAGGGACACCTAAAGTAAAATTATAATTAAAGTAAGTAAAATCAAGTCAGATTTTTATTTCAAAATTCCTACAACTGAATTTTATATCAAAATTCGAATATATGTCAAAAATTTGATGTAAAATTCCGAGTTCCGATATAATTTTAAAATTAAGGATTTTAAAATTCTGACAACTCGGAATTTTTAATTAAAATTCCTACTTGTAACTCGAATTTAAAAAATCCGAGTGGTTTGGGATTTAAAAAAATCAGTGATTTCGGATTTTTATTGAAAAAGGTAGAAATTTTTAAAAAGTTAGTTTTAAAATTATGAGATGACGGAATTTTAAAATTTCGAGATATAACTCGAAAAAAAATCCCAGTTCTAACGCAGATTATTAAAATTTTATTTCAAACTTTTTTAACCCACAATTTTTAAATTCCCATTTATCGCGCACAATTTTATAACTCCGAGATATAACTCGTAAATTTATGTAAAATTCCGATGAATTTTATTTTGAATTCTGACCTTCTGATTTATGACACGTAATATTTAATTAAAATTCCGACACACTTGTTTTTTTAAATTCCAAGTTATAACAATAAAACATGAGATCTTGGAATTTTAAAATTTTACGTATTGGGTATTATAACACGGAAGATTTTGAGATCTCGGAATTTGAAGATTCCGAGTTATAACGCGGTATCCGAGTATTAAAATTGTATTTAATAATTCCGACAGAAAAGTGAAAATTTCGCAGAATTTTAAAATGTCTCTAGTTATAACTCATAATTTGAAATTCCAAAATATAACTCAAAATTTTGATATAAAATTGAGATTCTGACATTTTGAAATTCTGACATCTTGGAATTCGGAAATAAAATAGAAATAATTTTATTTTAGGTGACTTCGTATACTTTAAACTTTTTTTAGGATTTATTATTTGCAGTAAAATATAAAGTGCAAAGTAGGCCATCACAGATTTACAATTAAAATACAAAAACTAGGCTTGGCTGAGCACCCACAGACATTTTTCTGTGGGTGTTTAAGCCCCGGAGCACACACGTGTTCGGCGCCCCTGTACCTAATCTAACTAACTATTTTAACAAATTTATTTCTAATAGTAGGTGAAAATAGCGCTAATGGTAATAGTGGTAATGATTCTCTATTATTAGTTAATGCTTTTTTAATAAAGTTTTAAGCACTTCTTGATGATTTGGGTCAACGAATAAATCAATTTTTATTGTTAATATGTCAGTTTCTGTTTAAAATAAGTTAATATGGTTGATAATATGTTACTAATGATCATTAGGATAATATTTATATTTAGACTTTTTTTTATTTAGAAATATCAATCTTAATGGAAACCTTCTGAAAATATCCAACGACAATACCGTACCCAACTTTATACCAAAGGTAATAAGCAAAGATGGTAAAAGACCACTTGTAACGATGCCTCCATATTCCATTGTGTTTTGGGTAGTACCTAGCCCTTATGTAGATGCTTGTCTATATACACACATATTATAAGAACATATTGTATGTAACTTTTTTTCTAAAGGTCACTGTACAGTTTATTTTTATATATTTATGTATGTTTTAAATGTGAATAAAATAAATAAATGACATAATAAGTGTGTTTGTAAGTCAAGGTAAAGGGCGCTTAGTAGCGGCTGAAGACCTCATCAGGAGTAATACCAATGTAACTTATCGAGAGAATCACTATCGTCGACTACGTCGTTAGTATACAATAATTTTACCACAGCCATCTCTACAGATAGCCGTGTTCAGAGAAACGTGGCAACGCAGCTAGCGGTTTTCCAGTTTTTCGTAAGTGTTCCAGTGTACCGTTTCGACGTAAACAAAGTAGTTTCGCGCCAGTTTCTTTCGATTAAGAGCGCCATTAAACTAGCTAATGTTATAACACTTGCTTCATAAAATTGCTCTAACTTATTAACGGTTGAAGATAAAATACTAGAATATATATTCATGAAGAAAATATGATCTACCTATCTAGACGTTTTCCTTTCTGGCTTTTCCGTAGGACGAAGGTCCCTTAGGTGCTAGTCAAATTCAATCTCTTATGAATATAAATGCTTGTATTTTCGTAGAATTTAACTGACCTATGTCTATTATTTGTTGTGGTCCATTTTTTATTTCTTAATAGCCCCCAAAGAGTGTGCCTTTGTTACATCAGCAGTTGAGTGTTGTTTTTTAGGTATCAAATTAACCTATTTATCGTCTCCTAACTGCAGACAATTTGTTAAAATTTCCCATCGAGAAGTGGATGTTGACAAAAACGTATAAATTTCATTTAAGAACAGGATATATTTAGTTGCATTTAAACGCAATTCTGCTGCGTCTGTGCCAATCAATTTTAAGCAATGCGCAGCACCGCTCAAACCGTCGCATAGAAACCGTCCCGTCGATTGTAATTTACTTGTTTTCTTTCAAGCCTATTTATAAATGTTATTTTTGTTTACCGTTAAGAGACTGGGATTTTTCCGCGAGAAAATATATTTTTTTAATATTCAAGGCCCACAAGCGTGACGTTTCCCACATTTACAAAGCCCAGCGCCAGGTGATGGCAACTATGGAGGAGAAACCCGCGTAGCAATATGTAAACAGTGGAATTTTCCTGTAATTCCCATGTAAATTCGTATTTGACGCATTTTCAGGTTTCTGATGATGACAACTTTTTAGACGAAACCCGCGTCGAGATACGAAAAAACTAGCATTTTGCTGTATTTTCGATGTAAATGCACAATTTAAGCATTTACTTACTCGGCTAACTCATTTACATTTTTGAAGTAGCGATAGTCCTTGTTTCTAATTTTGCGCCCTCTTTTTAATTTGCGCCCATGGGCTATTGCCCCAATTGCCCCGTGCTTAATCAGGGCCTGATCTTAGTCATCGGTATGTAAAAAAATTATAGATAGTTTTGATTTTTGCTAAAGTTGATGTTTTATTTTAGAAAAAAATATATTTTAAACGGGGCGAGTTTGGACATTATTTTATATTATTTTTATTATATTTTTTATTATTTTATATTATTTATATTATTAAGTTTATATTTATATTATTAAACGAATAAATCAATGCTTTTCAGTTTAAATATATTATGTATAATAAAATTACTTTCATATGCAATTAAAGCCTTGTCCGAACTTATCCAACACATAGTGGTTCGGGCACTTTTTAACCAAAAAAAAAATGGAAAACTGAAGTTGCAAAAAATTATTTACATATAGGGCCCGATAGTGCAAGATTAATAGTTGGTAAAAAAAATTTTCAGATCTTTTAGCAAAATCATTTTTAAAATGTAACAAAAACCGTGAAAACGTGTCCGAACTCACCCCAGATGACGGTACCTATTTCCTATATTGGTCCTAGATAGAGTCCACATTGCCCCAACCTCCCCTAATATGAAGTTCTGTGACTATACTCACATTTTCCCCATGCTGCATTCAGAACCACATTATATATTTGATGGTGTGTTAAATTAATAAACATAGTTTAGAAATGTTTAAAATAACCCAAGGTCTCATTTTTATGCGGCGTCTAACCACAAAAGTCTGATGTCTAGAATTTGTACAGACATACATTCTATCTACCTTACCTACATAATTTTAAATATTCCATTCGAATAAATTCGACTTTAAAATCTCAGAAATTGTGATATACTTTCATTGAATTATGGGAAATTAGGCCTTCCCACGCCCCACTACAATATGAATATTATCAATTAGGTACGTACTTACTTGTTGCGCGGGTTATATACATACAAAACCTAACACTCACCGTATGTAATATCGTGTGTCACAGTCTCAGCCAACGAGACAATCACAGTCTGTGTCATTGAGCGAATAGACGGTGAGGCTCCCGGAGATTTTGAAAGGGGTACGGGCGTTTTGGTGAAATAGTCACTGCCACTCTGTTGTGCTAGCACCGACGGCGACGCCTCCATAGTGTATAGAAGTATCCTACCACCTGTTATCAAAACAATTCACCCACGCACTATATTATTTACGTAAATATGATTTTAAAAGAGAATCGCGCCTTTTGTTTTAATTATATTATTAATCCACTACGATAATGATTTTTGTGAGTATTACATTATTTTGTTTACGCACTCTTTAATTACCGTGTTTAAGGTGCAATTAACGCTTTGGAATTTATCTAATGAGGATTTATGAGCCCATGTTTTGAGATGTCAAACCTGCAGATTAAAGTGGGCTAGTTCATGGCGCTCCTTACTTCATCCGCGATCACTTGTCCTTTCTGCCACAATAAGAACTAAACGAATAGGAACCCCACACTACGTCCGGCTAATGTTTATCAGGTGAAATACATTTCTGGTTAGATATATTGTAAATGTCAGGTAATTACGATGGGGAAAATAGAAAACTTGCAACAATTGTGTAATTTCCAGCGCTATTTTTAGCCACTTGAGATGATTTCATTCCAACTCGCATCGGCGCTTGTTATTGAGCATTTTTTATAATAATAGAATCGCGGATGGCATTGGCAACAAAACATTGTCAAGTTCGTACTTGGGCGCGTTTATTAATACATTCTTGGATACCAATAAAACGGATCCCTACTATCACGGCAATCACTTGCACTCTCACAAAATATCGGATGTTTTGAACGATAACTGGGCATACCGACACTGGCCATGATTTTATGATGAAATCACTTGTTGCTACATAAGTTTAAAATAATTTTGCCAATAGCTAATCATATCGCTAATTCATTGTAAAAACCGACAAAAACTTTAAAGGTGATAAGAAAAATAAACGACAAATGTATTATCTCATTTAGTGACTGTTCAGTCATATAACTAGAAGGTACAAATATCATTTTATTATTTAGATAGTACCTACCTACTTACACTTTCAAGATTCTGTATTTTGCGTCCTTGAACCATCAAATAAGGAAATCAATATCTGATATGCCTGCCTGGTATTATGTTATCTGTTAGTAATAATATTAAAGATATTTGGAATATGGCCAATGTAATTGGCACAATGACATTGTTGAAGGCAGACAATAATAACCTACGTTAGATACAGTTTCGGTTTCCTGCTGTATTGCATGCTATGGTTTGCGCTAAGGTATGACAACTATTTTCCGATAAAGTGGCGAATGCGACAGTTTTCTGATCGGAGGACAAACTCAGCGGCGTAACCACGGGGCGTTCTGGATGTTCTGGATGTAGAACAACACTTAAGACTAGGGGCACCAAAGGGAGCCACACAACACAAGATGGGGCAGTTTTAATCGAGAATTAAAAATCAATGATTAGAAAACAAATTTATTGTAACAAAATATTTTTTTTAAAATCGACCAATAAAATCTATTCTAAAAAAATACACTAAAAAGTAAAAAATAATTACGTTATTTTACTACTATTACTACTTAGAATACAATCAATTTGTTGAGCCAATCAATTTATTAGAATACAATTATTGTTAGTTTTGGAGTCGGTGCCATCCAAGGTTTACAAACGAATAAGGAAGTCGGTTGGCACCGACTCCAAAAATAACAATAATTGTCTAATACATTGATTGGCCTAAGTAATTGATTGTATTCTAAGTAGTAATAGTAGTAGAATAACGTAATTATTTTTTACTTTTTAAATAGATTTTATTGAAATATATATATATATATATATATATATATATATATATATATATATATATATATATATATAAATATATATATATATATAAATATATATATATATATATATATATATATATATATATATATATATATATATATATATATATATATATATATATATATATATATATATATATATATATATATATATAAGTATATATATATATATATATATATATATATATATATATATATATATATATATATATATATATATATATATATATAAATATATATATATATAAATATATATATATATATAAATATATATATATATATATATATATATATATATATATATATATATATATATATATATATATATATATATATATATATATATATATATATATATATATATATATATATATATATATATATATATATATATATATATATATTTATATATATATATTTATTTATATATAATATATTATTATATATAAATATATATATAATTTATATATATATATATTTATATATATATATATATATAAATATATATATATATATATATTTATATATATATATATATATATATATATATATATATATATATATATATATATATATATATATATATATATATATATATATATATATATATATATATATATATATTTATATATATATATATATATATATATATATATATATATATATATATATATATATATATATATATATATATATATATATATATATATATATATATATATATATATATATATATATTGAAATAAAAAAAGATTGTAGCGAGAGAGCGAACATATAAGTCGATATAAAACATATTATAAATAAACTTTCATTGCATAGTATTAGTTAAAAACTCCATGTAAATAGTATTTATAATAAGTAAAAATAGTCAAGTACATTTTAAAGATTCAGTTAAACATTGAGCATCTTGTACTAAATACAGCCTATTCAAATTTGACAAAGTAATTGTAAATAAAATGAAGCAAATTATGACATACTGTACATTATAAAGCAAGTAGAAATAAAGCTGGAATATTTAATCAAAGTAAAAAATATGTCCAGATGGTGATATCATTTGACAGCTAATGTCACATGTAAGACTACTTTCATAACCCAAAATTATAATACTTTAAGAATATTAGAGAAATATAATTATATATAAAGTCAGAAAAAAACAATGTAATATAATAATAATAATAGTGAATAATAATAATTTAAATGTGATTGATATATAAACATAGTGAAAGTGAATATAAGACAAAACTTATTAAGTATAAAGAAACAATAAACAGAACTTTAGGAAGTAGGTAAATATAAGGTTTCCAAGGAAGTAAAACAGATGAAAAAACAATTTTATTAAGTAGCAACGAGTGGGTTTCGGAAGAGAGCATGTTGCATAGAAAATTTTCATAACTTCTCCTTAAAAAGTAATAAATTATAAGAAAAATACCAAGAATATAAATACTTACTACATCGCCTACAAGAATATTCAATAAGCAGCAAGCAGACGAGGTTCCAGTTTCGTAAGAACCTTTATTGGCCATTTCAGAAAAACATCCATGAGATATGGTATAAGCAACCCCAGCAAGGAACTAAGGCCTAAAAATAACAGCGAAAACAATATAAAAGGTACACCTTATAAACATTTATATATCTGATCAGAATATAACAAGTAATTGATAACCTAATTAACATATATCAAAGTATTAACATGCATGCTAAGTTTACTTACCAATTTGAGCTCTAAAACTAGCAAAGTAGATCTTTTTCTAACATTTCTTTTTAAATAATCTTCATAAATGTATAACATAATAAGTAAATTCCATATCTTAGGTTAAAATTTTAGAATATATGAGTCATAGATCGTAGATAGTACACCATCATAGATGAAAGACAATCTATAACATCGATCTATGATGTGTTTAGGTTTATGGCAAGTTTTATGTGTTTCTAGTTTATTTCGTAGTATAGGAATCTATGTTACATATACCCAGACACCAGAGAGACATATTAGCTACAAGGTTTGAGATTTAGCTACCACTCGATAGATGGAGTGATGTGTAACATAGAATTTTATATTTAAATTAATGAACAATTTTTAGTAGGTAGGTACATAGTAATACTACAAGCAAATATTTAAATTTGTACATAAATATGTATAATTTGATTGCATATAACGTAAAGGTATAAATATATTTCTCTGATTCCAAACAATTTATAAAAATTTTGATAAAGGATTGTGAATAAAATTATGTTAATTTTGAGTAAATTGTATCTGTATTGCCTTGTTGTGGATCTGTAATTTCTGCTAGCTTCCCTAATGAACCGACTTCTGGGAGAATAAATATTTCAAATGATGCCCAATGGTAGGTATACAAAATTAAAATAAAAAAAAAACAAAATTATCAAAATAACATAAAATTTAATAAATAAAAAATAACTTATTATTTCAATATATATATATATATATATATATATATATATATATATATATATATATATATATATATATATATATATATATATATATATATATATATATATATATATATATATATATATATATATATATATATATATATATATATATATATATATATTTCCGCTGTCCGCGTGTTGTCATTGAACTCCACCTAAACGGCTGGACTGATTTTTATGATGATTAAGTTGATTTGAGAATGGTGTTCTTCCTTCCATTTGGGTATAGTTTTATCACAAGCAAGAAGACTAGACCGAGAGAACGGCACAAATGACATCGAAATCCGCTAGGGGATTAGCGGCGCTGTGATGGGCGCCCTACTTAGCTTCGGGAGTCTCCGTGGGCCCTCGTGCGTTCCCAGCCAATGTGTTTTCTCGGGGGTTGACCTTCGTGCTTTCCCAGCCAATATGCTTTCTCAGGTTACGGTGCAATTGTGCGCGGTACCGCAGCACCAAGGTACCGCAGGTTTGGCCTCTGGCATAGCCACATGTTCGCAATGAGTGAGTGACTCAAAGAACCGAGGCGTAGTTTGTGCACCCAAGAAAGCACTGGGGCTCTATTCTCAACCACTCGCGTTACTAGAAACTCTTCGCGAATGACGTCAGAGGTGATTTTTAGGACTCTTAACTCCTCGCGCCTAGGCGAATGCGCGTTAAGACAAGCAAGAACTTGCAGCGGACGGTGTAAACCACTTGTTTTCTTGGCAATTGAGGTTACGTCGTATGTTTTGAGTTCCCAACAATAATTATTTTAACATTTTTTCTTTGCATTTATGTTTCTTGTGTAAAATATGGACCACTTAGTGTATTTGAACTTGTTGGAAAACGCAGTGGTAGATCATTTAGAAGCAAATGCTGACGTACCAAGATATACTGCAAGGGATCCTTTAATAGAATTGAGCAATGAGCAATTCAGAAAAATATTTAAATTGACTAGGAGACCTTTTTAGATATTTGGTTGAGTTATTACAACCATATATACAAGTGGGAATGACAACAGTTTCTTTAAATATTGAGTTGAAGGTATGCTAATTCCGAGGCTAATCAGATTTTAGATAGGTAGGTACCTACCTATATACCTACCTAATATGTATTTTAATACCATTTCTACATAAAAATGGTAAAACAATATAATAATCATTGTAGTTAAATAGTAATCATTCTAATTGCTTTAAAGTTTTATGCAACTGGAAGTTATCAATTAATTTCATTTCATCCATTCAACTCAATTTCATCCAATCAATTCAATTCATTCTATCAATTCATTTTCTTTGCTTTATATTTATAGCAAATCAACAAATACAACTGCAACAATCTAACGCAACTCACGAAAACGTAACTAACGCCTGAAAACTTGGGTTCTCCCAAGGATGGTATTTGTAGTTAACCATCCTTATTAGTGGTTAACTAATAAAACAATAAAATTAACGAGATAACTAACCGCTATTGAAGTTTTCTGTTGTGAGCATAGAAAATCTACCATGTAGATGGTAAATTTTCTATGGTTATGACAGTAAAAGCGGCGTTGTCAAATTAAAGCATTCGTGTCACGCGAAGACCAATGAACTGTATACTAACTGGAACGGACCCATAAATCGTGCAAAGTGAGGCAAATGTAAAATGTAGGCAACCAGCAGTGTGGTAGTATCCCCATCCTTTTCTATCTTGTACATGTTAGATACCCACTAGATTTGAATTAAGAAATATTCAAGGATATTTTACTTATTTTGTCTAGCAACCTGTCTAACAAGACAAACCATAGTTTTTTCATGTGGAGCAAAAATAATTTACTTTATGCAGTATGTGCATAAAAAATTTACTTTACGCACTCACGTAGTTGTATTTTAAACTTCCAACAAAGCAGTAGAAAAAAAAACAAACATATCATATATAAATTTATTAAAATACAAAAATACAGATACAGTTACCTATATTTTTATCGGCATATTCTACACTTAACAATTCTTAAATAAAATGAGTTTGGTCATCTTCTGTCTCACAGTTGCAGCGCTTCCATGAATCTTAAGATTAATTAACCTAGAATGGTGATGCATTCGGACTTTTAAAAAAAACTTCAATAACTTTTCTAATTATTTGAATTTCATGACATTCTTCGCTAAACAACTCCTGAACTACTGGATGTGGTGGTTTAAAAAGGTGGATCTTGGAAGAAAAATGATGAATTGCTGTATTAATAAGCAGTTGTTTTATATTTGTTTTTGTAGTATAAATATTATCTATATCTAAAAATACTCGAAATTGCTTTTCACAGAAGCTAACGATTCGAAAAATAATATCTGAGGCATATACTAACCCACCACGAGTAATAAAACTTGTAAAAAATGTAAAGGACTCCGTTAAAATAATGCCAACAAAATATACTAGAATACACTTTAACACTCTTTTTAATGAATCGAACTACATAGCAAACCACAAGCACAAATAACGGCGTATAACGTCCATAAACCAAGAGAAAAAATAAAATCTATAACGTAACCGCCGATTATTTTATAACAATACCCAATTAGTTCTTGCGAGTGCGACAAAGAAAGGAATACTACCGCTATATATCGTTCTTTATCTGTTGCCCCTGCCTCAATTATTCAAACTGCTTTGTACGATCGGGTCCGTTCCAGTTACAGAGTATATAGTTCACTGGCGAAGACCAACACGAGGGCTGTCGAGACTGCCACCTTCACAATGCAACAAGCATTCGCAATGAAACCACTCGCGTCGGCGCGTGTATGTGTGGACGCGAACGAGGTTGAGAATAGGCAAGGGTTATAGACTAACAGGATTGCTTATCGGCCACGTGTTGTTAGACAAGAGTGGACAAGATCTGACGTCAGCGGTTAAGTTCGGCCGGCATCCTTTTGCGCCAACGGTCGATTCCAAATTGTTGCTTGGTCAGATAACACTTCTCTAGGCACGATGTTAATGTACAAATGACACACTACACAAACGCCGGGAAATACACCGGTGGGGCAATGAACCTACGCCGTACGTATCCGCTGACGTCAAAAGCGTGGTGGGGGCCTATGAGATTTGTCTAACGTTGCGCTTATGGGGATAAGCAATCCTGTTTAGTCTATAATCGTTGGAGAATAGGGACCCTGGGCGTTATTTTATTAAACATTACTAAACATACTTTAGATGTTACTTTTTTCCTGAACATCAATAGGTGGACATTGTTGAGATAAGAAAAACTAAAATCACAATCACAAATTTTATGCACAAAGTATTTCAACATTAATTTTGAGAACGTATCTATGTTACAATAAGTTTTGCAATATGCAAATTATAGGTACCTACCCAAAAGGGGTACAAATCCATACACATATAATATTTATCATGTGTATACATATTTAAATTTATATTATTAATGAGATGGCTTATAGCTATATTTCAAGGTTACCGTTACTTGTCGGATAAAAGCACCAAATTTGGTGTGAAGGTACCTTAGGGTATACTAATAAATGTTAGCCTAGGAGCCCTCAGAAATTTCAAAAAAAATCATGTACAGCACTAAAATCCAAAATGGCCGATAGTCCAATAACATTAATATAATCCACTAATCCATTTTTCTCCAAAAAAATATTGGGCAAGCTTGGGGCTGTTCAGGGACTGCCTCCCGAGTATCCAACGAAAAGATCACACTCGAACACCTGTAATGAGGGGCGCAATAGGGGGGTGGTTTCTTATTTATTTTTTTTACAAAAATGATATTAATAAAAGTTGTAGATAATAAAATTATCTACAGCTTGGCTTCATGACGTATTTCTGTAACTTTGGTACTTTAGCCTGTACAGTTATATATAATAGGGGTGGTTTTATAATTAACTATGCAGGCTAAAATAACAAAGTTACAAAAAAGTGTTATGAACCAAGTTGTAGATAATTTATCTATAACATTTGTTAGAATAATTTTTTTGTTAAAAAATAAATAAGAAACCACCCTCCCTATTGCGCCCCTCATTACGGGGGTTCGAGAGTCATATTTGGTTTGAAACTCGACAATCCCCGAAGAGCCCTAAAAATTACAGCTTGTCAAATTTTTTTTGACGAAAAATTATATTGCACCACCGTCCATTTTGGATTTTATTGCTATGCATGAAATTCCAAAGGGCTCTTAGGCTAACATTTATTAGGAAGGTACCTTCATATCAAATTTAGTGATTTTATCCGCCAGGTAAAGGTAATTTCGTTAAGCCACCTATATATACTATATGTATGTGTTGTATGAATATATGACATTTTTGATCTAATATTCCACCAATATATCATCCAGATGTTTTCTGCGCAGATCAGGGACGAGGCATTCTTCTGCTGGATATCCCACTGGCAACAAAAGAGTAAGTTTTTCTGAAAGGGGTCTTCCTAGTAGACTTCTCAGAGCTGGACCACAATTCAGAGGCGTTGATGTTAAGGAAACTAGTCCAGCATACTAAGAAAAAATAAATAATTAGAAATAATAATTTTATATTTACATTAAGTAGTAGGTACTGATAAATGTTCCGAATAATGTTCCTAAATAAACTTCTCAAAGAAATTAACGCACCACCAAAAAATCACCAAAACTTTGCAGTTAATTTTTGTCTATACTGTATCCAACGAGAGAATGGACTTGCACTCGAGCGAAAATTCGTCTGTTTTGGTCAGATCTCCGCCCCTTAGAACATTAGTTCAACGCCCTCAACGTCTTAATTGGCTCAGCAGGTAGCTAGGGCCAGCGCCTGGGTCCGATACCTACCTGGTACCTAATTATATAAAGTACCCACTACTGCCTACCTATTCACAGTTTGTATTTGTAGTCTCGCAAGTACGGTTATTTTAGTTGTGTTGTTTACGGTTGTGAAATAAGTTTTAAATCTATTATAAGAATGGCAGCAGCCAGAGAGTTTTCAAAATAAAATTTATTTCACCTACTTACGAATTTATTTCATCGAATGACGGTCCTGCGTAGCTCGTTACAGAGCCCCTCCTCTTTAGTCGCCGATGCGCAAAGTAAGTCCATTCTCTCGTTGGATAGAGTATAGATCTCTTGTTCGAATTCGATGCTTCGATTTTTGCATTATACCCTCTTTATTCAAGAATACGAATGTTCTATCGTTTTTAATGAAATATTGTTTTATTCATTACAGGGTGTAACAATTGCGACGTGTATTTTTTTTAAATTTTTGTAACACTGTGGAGTTCAACAGCTACACCAGCAAGGTAGAATTTAAATCGTACTTCTAGCCTTATATTTTCTTAACAACATAACATTCTCTTTTTTAATTCAGTTTGTTATCTTGATTAGTACCAGAAAGGCAGAAATAACACTCGGAGTAGTTTCCACAAACACCAAAACACTTTCACTTCGCTCGACGCGCGTTTCGCCAATCAAGTTGGCATCATCCGGAGACGATTAAAACTAATCTTAAACTACAAAATCTACCATATTTATACTATTTTCATGGTGACGTCTAGGCTAATTAGGAAGCGCAAATTTAAGGACACACTTCGTAATTCTACGACCTTTCAAAAGGATATAGAGGCTCCAAAATATGTATTCATCCCGTACGAACCCCGGTTTACTCGTGGTTTGAGTAAGGTTTTCAAAAACGTGGGTATAACAGCGATTCATTCGTCTAGCAACAAATTACAACAACTTTTAGACAATCCAAAGGATAAAATTGTTCCAAATGAAAGGTCTGGGATTTACGAAATTAGTTGTAATGATTGTGATCGAAAATATGTTGGACAAACGAGACGATCAATTAACACCAGATTTAAAGAGCATATGGCTCATCTAAAATATGGAAGAACAGATAAGTCTAGTGTTGCAACATGCTTTTGACAACAATCATAGAATAGATATTAGTAATTTAAGATTAGTTAGAAATGTGACCAATAATAGACAGTTGGATGCATTTGAGAGCATAGAAATTGTAAAATGTAATAGTAGTATGAATAGCGACAAGGGACCTATACCATATAGCCCGCTTTACGCGTTGCTTAGCAACCGATGATTGAACCGTGATTAGTCACGCGTAAATTTCACGGTGATATCATACCGTAGCCCGCTTTACGCGTTGCTTAGCAACCGATCATTGAAGCGTGATTAGTTACGCGTAAATTTCACGGTGATATCATTAGTGACGTCACCATGAAAATAGTATAAATATGGTAGATTTTGTAGTTTAAGATTAGTTTTAATCGTCTCCGGATGATGCCAACTTGGTTGGCGAAACGCGCGTCGAGCGAAGTGAAAGTGTTTTGGTGTTTGTGGAAACTACTCCGAGTGTTACAGTTACATCAAAGGTTCCAGCCCTATCCAGTAAGGCAGAAATACACAATTTTATAGCATAAAACGTTTTACAAGCGTAACTGAAACTGGGCATTGTTAAAGTACAGGACCGTCCACACTTATCTTGAAATTTCGCATTGTATCCACTACTAAAATAGTGTGGAGTGATTCATCACCAGCATATGGATGGCACAGGGAGATGAGGGGCGAAGGAAATGAAATTCCATAGGCGTATCATTTTGGAGGGGGCAGAATAAAAAAAATTAAATAAAATATCCAAGTTATTAACATTGTTTTTAAGTGTACCTACTTGTGATGTTTTTTTTTATTATCTTAAGAATATTCCT
>CAXKVY010009539.1:0-23986 GCA_964058915.1 Tetropium fuscum
TATTAGCGAAAATAAACAAACAATTGGTAATTTTTTGTGATTTGTTCACAATTTGTTTAATAAAAATTAAGCCTATGTTTTTGAACTGACGCATAGTGAAATTATCATTTCTAATAAAATTTCGAGACCATTAAATCAAAAATTCGCGACCATATGCGATTAACCCAACCAAATAAAACACTTGGGCTAGTGTAAATTTTGTTCGTTAATTGTTCGTGAAAATTCAATCTATCGCTGAAATAATTTTCGTCCATATGTCTATTTTTCTGCCACCTTTGTCTACTACTTTTGTCACTAATTTTGAGCTCCATAGTTGTAATGGGCCTATTTTTGGTAAGTAGCTTTAGAATTAAAGTTAACAAACACGGTTCTAAGTTATGCACTTTTATGTAAAATAATGTTTTTAGCGAAAAATTTGTCATTTTTCGTAAATTCGTAAATTCGTAATTTCGTAATTTCGTAATTCGTAATTCGTAAATTCGTAAGAATAAAAATAAAATAAAATAAAATATTTTTTTTAAATCGTAAATACCTGATAAAGTATTCACCACGCCAAAAGAGGGTTGTCTCATGCGGTAAGCTTTAACTACAATATATTTCAAAAATATGCAACCAAGAATATAGTTCAACGTAGAATTCCAACCGTTTTTCCAATTAAATCCATTATTATTCACGTTATGATCGAGATTCCATCAGCTCGTATAGAGCACCCTTCAAACTAAACGTTATACGCTACTGACTAACAAACTTAGAAGCATTCCCACGAAAATATCGTTGCATTGTTACGATATAGTTGCGTTTGTGCAGAAATCTGCGAATCATTCAAATATGACAACACTAAGTTGAATGTGGAATTTTAACGATTCTAGGTCTTTTGAAAAGTGCCTACTACTATTTTCCGCGTCGTCGCATGCATACTTTATTGCGATCGTTTCAGAATTTCTAATGAAACGTTAAATGCAGGCTATGGTCCAGTGGTTGGAATTGCATTATATATCAAGCGTAATAATTTTTTTTTATATTTGTCTATTAAATCATCTCAGTAGCAGATATGACTCACACCTGAACTCATATAAGCATGTTTTTAATGAACAATATTATTGGAGAATATTTTGAAAATATGCGAACTAGGTACTTTCAATAAAATATATTTTAATGAGCGGTATCAGGAGGTAGGTACACCTATTTCAATATTTTTAAAATATCCACAAACTAATAATAATCTACATAATCTGCATGAAAGTTTACATAATTTGGGCTTTGTGTAATTATCTAAAATAAACCAACAGAGCAGCTAAAAGTGAAACCAACAAAGGATTTATTCGTACAATCATTGATTAGAAATTCATTCTTTCATTTACTGAATAATTTATGGTTTATCCAAGATTTTTGTTTAACTAAGAACCCACAGTTGTTTATATTTATTTGGCTGTTAGTTATTTCCAAAACTACAAACCTTTTACATAGGTTACACTATTTTACTAGTTTTTTCGTTGTCCGGATTGAAAAACGGTTGAATGAGCTTTTTCCAAAGCTGCCTTGAGGTCTAGCAGATTTAGTCTTCCTCTCACAATGAATCCGAATTCGTGGATATTGACGACATCATCGCTGTATTCGCGAGCCAAGGATTTTATACAAGAGATTTGCTTATTTCGTCCGATTGATTAGTGTATTATGTGTGTTCTCAAGAGTTCATAAATGAAATTAAAACGTCGCTAAAAAATTACGAAAAATTGCATAAAATCACTACATAAACACATAAGATTGCATTGTGTATTACAGCGATCTGTGAACTTTCGATACGTCTTAACTGTTCAATACTCGTCCTACGTCCTACAAAAGGCCACCGTACTTATTGGAATAGGCAATTCTCTTATATAAAGTCCTTGCTCGCAAGCAACAGTCCTTCTAATACAAAGGCTATGTCCACGCTTCCATCGAGACATTCATAACGTCCCAAATCCCTTCCTAGATGATGCCCGTACCCCAAAATATCCCTTCCGTTCAAAATTCTCGTGAAATTACTATTATGACCCAGTCTAACTCTAAACCCACATACCTCCCCCCTAAAACAGTACCTAACTCCTAACTAAACAAAAATTTAAAGCCATTAAAGGCAGATAGTAAAAACTGTAAACATAACAACCTGGGGGGGGGGAGAAGTAAATAAAGAAAAATCGAACATACAAATAAACAAATAATAATAATAATAATAATAATAAAGTAACCCGAAACGTAACCCAAAATAACCTAAAACAAACTTTAGCTGGTGTAAAAAAAGGAAAAGAAAGAACCAGGATACTGGATTACTACTAGCCAGCATAAAAAAAATGAAAACAAAGTCACAATAAGATACAAAATATTCATGGTACCCAAAGAGGGTACAGCCAATAATCTATAAGAGATATTCTACGTAGATGATGATGAGCAACAGTTCTCAGAAGTCATGCTCGCCCCAAGAACTCGTTCTAAAGAGATTGATTAATTCAGTATCATCAACATTAATAGTTGATCTACAACGTGTACACTTCTTGAATTTGAGTTAGATCTTATTAATTATCACAACGTGTACACTTCTTAAATTTGAATTAGATCTTATTAATTATCAGCTATCAGTACATTAAAATCATATTTTTATTTTCAGATTGGAGATCGTCTTTACGTTGGTGCGCCTGGCAGCTACTACTGGCAAGGTAATGAAAATTGTGTCTATTTATATTATTTCCCCCTTTATTTTTTACAGCCTTATAGTTTTCAGTAGTGCGTTTCCTTACTTTGAAGAATTACCTACTATGTGGAAAATGTATTTTGTTTCAGGGCAAATGTATTCAATCGATGCTCACGCCAACTTTACTTATACCCCTGCCCTGTTTGGAAATCAGGGATACGGCGCCAAAGGTATTTCATGCAACGGATCAATCGAATACCTAATCCAAAAATAATCATTGCATAAATTTAACCAAAGAAATATAATCTTGTAGTCCATCATCGGTGCAGGAAAATTAAAACAAATTTACTAAATACTATAACGTCGAGTTAGAGTTCAATAATTGTAACTAATTCCATAATTTGCTTTTAATATCTACTAAAGTTAACAATGTTTAATTAGCTAAACCAAACATAATATCATGACGGCGCCATATCAAGTCTACCAAGTTATACCTTCACCATTATTCACCCCAAAATATTTCTAGAAACAACAGTATATTTCATTGTTGGTCATTGCATTAATTTGTATTTCAAATGTATACATACAGAACGTTGTCTGCAGCTGGAAAATCTGATTGTGCTTTCGATTCGTAGCAATAATAATAATAGTCGTTCTCTTACAGTTATTTATCAGTACAATTACGATATTTTTTCTTGATCTTAACCATGTTTGAACAACTTACTAGGGAAGGGCAGGAACTAAGTAGGCGGTAAATACTTTTCTCATTTTTGTACATAAAGACTTTATTACTTCACAAATGAAGACTATTAATAATCTAGTCCATAGCGGTTAAAAATGGCCTTTGCCCTACAAAAGGTGGAGTAGCGACATTTTTAAATATCTTGTTCAGGTGTGACTCTTGACAAAAAATCCAAATTTTGGAACTTAGGGATCAACCGCTTGAGTCGCCATCTTGAATTAAAGGTACTAGAAATTTATTTTTCCTAAATAACGCAAACGAAATTGATCAAACGATGAAAATGTTTTAACGCAGTTAATGTAGACAAAATTCCTCATATTTGTGTATAAATATTTTTTTTGTAAATCTAATATGTAACGAGTTACAGCGGCGGACCACGTTGCCCCAAAGACGGCACAATGGGGCCTTAGATAGCTTCAAGCTGGAGATCGGATATGTCCAGAGGTCACGTCATCTACAGAGAATAGGGATACTATCTTCTACAGTGAGACAACACTATTAGTTTAACAGTTTATTATCTTTATCAAAGTTTCAAGGTTAATAGGTTTCTACTATCTAGCTATGTATAATTATTTAAATATCGCTACTTACATCTCTAAGAACAGGTTACGTCCATACATCAGCCTGTTTATCAAACGGTTGCGGTTTATGGAGAGATGTGGTTAAATAACGTTTAAAACAAGCAAGCGTTATACATGACGTGCGGAAATGTTTATAACAGTGGAGTACTAACAGCGGTTAATATAGGGGGCGACAGTTTTAAACAGTTTTTGCGTTTTAAACAAGCAATTATATCTACCTGCATGAGTGGGAAGAAAGCAACAATAAGAGCAGTTTGCGTGCGTGGGGGGGAAGCAACAATAAAAGCAGTTATATATTTATACAACAAAAAAATAATATGATTATCGGTAGGTAGAGTTTTCGGGGAGCTCATAATCAAAGTTTCATTCTATTATAATTATATATTTATATTTGTTATCGGATGAGAACGAGTAGTACTGGTTTAAATACAAATGATAAAGTAATTTATAAAATTATAGATAGCCTTTAGAAACGGTTGGAAACTCTTTAATTGATTGATCGCAGAGACTGTTTCAGATTCCACCGAAAGGGCGTGTCCTCCGCAGTCTATGCTACAGGCACCTCTTTGGATATAAAATATCGTGCGATGAGACTGTTTCAGATTACAACGAGAGGGGCGCGTTCTCCACAGTCTCTTCTACAGATACCTCGTTGAATATAAATTCAATAAATAATTCTAGAGACCATAGTAAGGGTTGCACTTCTAATTTATCGTATCGAATAATCAATCCTAGAGTGTCACCGGAAGATTTGCACTTTTAATTTATCTTGCGGTGAGACTGTTTCAGATTCCACCGAAAGGGGCGCGTCCTCCACATTCTCTACTATAGATACCTCTTTGAATATAAATTCAATAAATAATTCTAGAGACCATAGTAAGGGTTGCACTTCTAATTTATCGTACGCTGAGACTGTTTCAGATTCCGCTGAAAAGGGCACATCGTCCACAGTATCTACTATAGGTATTACTCGGTCTCAGCATTCAAAATTTCAGATTTTACATTCAGTCCCGAGGAGTCCCGTCTCCTCGATTTTACTGGATTTTACTGGACTTTACTCGATTTTACTGGACACTTGTCTTCTAATTTAATTAGTACGGTCTTATCTTTGGCTTGGATCCTAATTATTGGAAATAAAAGTATTAAACTATAATATTTAAATAAATGGTTATCGACTGTCGACTTAACTTAAAACTTACTTTCCAATAGAAATGTAGGTAATGCATCGTAAGTTATGTCATAAATATCTTAGGTTCAAATAAACATAAACATACGTTTATTAATTTATTGTAACATTAAAACCAGGGTTGTTCCTGGTGTTAATTAATAACACGATAACACCATACATTCTTCTGCACTGCATCCCTCCGGCTGTATAACTGTTTTGTCCTTAATTAATTGTTACAGTTACTGGTGGTCACTGTTCAATTATTTATTGGTGTTGTGTTGTGTGTTTCCTAGTCTGTCCACTCGACCTACTTGTAATTGATTGCTGAGAAGCGTGTAGCACAAGTTCCTTTTGGCTGAATTTCATTTTGGAGTTCCTTTCGAATCTGCTGTCCTGCTGTCTTGATGAAAAAAATCATATCCTTGTATGTCGAAAGATAAAATAAATGTTTAAAAAAATGTAAAATACCTTTTAGTGAAATAATAATTACATATTTTGGGGCACTCCTAAGAGGTAATCTTAGGAGTTAAGAACTTTTTAAATCACTCTCTAAATTTGTTACTGCCCTGTTTAACCTTAGCGTTGATGATCAGTCAGCCACTTCTAGTTAGGGTGGAATGTAGAGTCCCAATAAGTCAGATATTACAATGGACATTAGTATTTTTCTACTAAAGTTTATATACTTCAACGAAGAATTTTATAAGTTTAAATTATCAGAAAAATGTTTTGTTCAAAAAGTGGTGCAAAAGTGCGGTCGGTGTTTACTTAAAATTTTTACAAGTCGTATTCTGATTCACTGTTTTACTATTTGGAAACAACAATAAATCTCTCTAAGTACAAAATGTTTTGTTAAATATTTCATAAAATACGGAATGTTAATACACTGTTAACATTTACCTCTAACACTTATTATTTATTCTCTATTGGTTTCACTTTTTCCTGCTTCGCACTTGTTGTTTCCACTGGTCGTTGATTTAAACTGAAATAACTGAATTATAATATCCGCGTCTTCGCCTGCTTAGTTCTATCCGGTGATTCGGCCCCACTTAAAGCATATCGTAGGGCGTTTCTCGGCGCTGTCATCAGGCTTATCGGTGACTAGCGATTATAGACTTCTGTCATCAGGCTTATCGGTGACTTCTCGCGATGTCGACGTATATACGGAAAAGATTCTTTAATAACTGCAACATCGTTGCAGTTAGTATTTTTCAAAACTGTTTGCTTTTTGAAACCTAATATAAACAGAACTGAGTTCGGACAAAAATATAAATGCTTCTAGGAACAGAAATGAATGTCTATGATATTTACGTAGAATCTAAACTATTCTACAAGCTATCGTAATAAATGGCTGTCCAAATTTTTCACTTCGTTACAAGTTAAATAATAATTTTATAAATTCATAATATACTCACTTCCACAACACCTTGAGATAGAGTAAATGGCGCGGTATTTTTTTTTGTGGTATCCCCAATAAGCCTAATATATCGGCTTTGCAATCTTAGATGGAAATGATGCTTGAGACACGCAATTATGTTATCAGTGTTTTCAAAATATCTGCTACACCTGTTCCACATATAATCTGTTCCACAAACCAAAATAAAACGGATAAATAATTAAATATTCTCTACTAACAAGTATATTACGCTACTGCGCCTGCGGTGGTATGAAAATTAATTTGTAACCAGAAACATCACTGTTACTGTATGGAAAAAAAATTAAAAATAAGTATTAATTGTTCTTATTAAATTTACCATCAAAAATGGGGTTTTACTGTTTTTAGGGAAAATGTTCATCTATCCGCCGCTGTAACTCGTTACATATTACACTCACAAAAAAATGTTATAAAAAAAATGTGAGGAATTTTGTCTTCATTAACTTTGTGGAAGACATTTTCGTCGTTAGATCAACCGCTGCGGAGTTATTTTCAAAAAACTAATTATTATACCTTTTATTCAAGATGATGGCGACTCGCGCGGTTTGAAAAAGACAAAAAACATAGCTTTGGATATCGGTATACAGGTTCATGATCACGAGCTCCTGTCGAACGTAGAAGTTTTCAAAAAATATTACTCTATACCAAATTGAATAACATACAATTAATAAACAAAAAATAATAAATCTTTTCTGCAGAGTTTATGTATGTCCTTGAATTTGGTGTAAAGTAATATTTTTGAAACCTTTTAGTTATAGAGATAAAACCCTAAAAAAGATACCTTAAAACCAGCATGACGGCGGCAGCTCCCCCTCCATCACCAAGTTCTTCATGAACTTACTACTATACCAGTTTCCAAAACTATATGTGTTTTTGTTTTTCAACTCTGTTTTGGGCCTTCGTTGCTTGGATTATAATGGTCTATATCAAATCTCCAATTTTGGTATGGGAGATATTCGCCTATTCACTCTATCACATTTTGTAAGACCAACCAATGTTGCTATATACAAAACCATATATATATACATATATATATATATATATATATATATATATATATATATATATATATATATATATATATATATATATATATATATATATATATATATATATATATATATATATATATATATATATATATATATATATATATATATATATATATATATATATATATATATATATATATATATATATATATATATATATATATATATATATATATATATATATATATATATATATATATATATATATATATATATATATATATATATATATATATATATATATATATATATATAAATATATATATATATATATATATATAAATATATATATATATATATATATATATATATATATATATATATATATATATATATATTATATATATATATATATATATATATATATATATATATATATATATATTTATATATATATATATATATATATATATATATATATATATATATATATACATATATATATATATATATACATACATATATATATACATACCTTCTAATTATTTTGAAAGTTATAGTACATTGCGGTTTTATGTATTTAGAAATTTATTAATGAGCAACAATGAATGCTTTTTTGGAAGATACAAACACATTTTCATTATCATCTCGAATGGACATAAAAATATTGTTAGATAGACTTCTTATGGCATCACCGACATCACCGTATTCTTTAAAATTACATCATTCTAATGCTGATTTAAAATTAATAACATTTAATATTATATAATAAATCCAGTTTATATCATACATCTTTGAAAACGTAACTTATATTATAACGCTTTCGCACTTTGATACTTACTGAGTAATATTTTGATATTATTCAAAAGATATTATCTTCAGCATTGTTCTGCTAGACTGACTGACTATTAACTTTTGCGAATGTCTTCGTTTTACAACAATGTCATGGGATTATTAAAAAATATTGTTAACATATTATAAGTTGAATAGCACCTCATCAATATATTATGAGAGTTTAAAGTCTAATATAATGAATAAGACTTATGTTAATAGATTATCGTTTAACATGTCGATACTTTGATATGTTAAGACATGACTTTACTAAGTCTCCCCTAGTTAAATAAAAAAGATAATCTGGTAACTTAGCTTCTAGTTATTCAGATTAACAGCTTAAAATTTGCAAATCTGGTTTACAGTCGCCAGCTGGCAGAAGGGAGGCACAGTTGAGCAGCGCATTTCTCGAACTTCCGAGTCATTATTAAAGAAAATCAAAAAAGGCGAATAGGGGTAAAAACGAGATACATATAAATATATGTATAGTGATCATTTGCATCCGTCATCAGAGACGTTATGATAGGTCGCGTCTTGCGACTTGTCGCGCAGGCACCAACAGCGACCTCTAGCCCTATTGAGCCAAATTCAAATGATAGATTTACAGAAATCAGAAGGCAGAGGCCCCTGCCTTAATCGAACTAAGCACACAGATCCTATAATTGGTAGCTAAAATCATACGTCAATTCCTTACCCAACATGGACCGGTTTCGAGATAGATTGGTCATCAGCACGTTGTAACGAGCACACCCATAGGGTCATGGATGGGTACCCCGAAGTAGTGTCCTGCTAAGACTTCGGCGACGCTGCCTTGCCCAAGGGGGACAAAAAGGTTAAACGGCTTATAAAAGGCCTAAAGCTTTTTGATAAAGAGGTAGCGCCGCCGCCATGCAGATAATATATGATTATTAGTATATTATCAACAGACTGTAGATACGAAATTTACTACCCCTAATGTAGACTTCTAGCCCTACTACTGCCCCTAGAAATTTACTACCCCTCTTTAGACTTCTTCCCAAAACGTCTACTGGGCCCTTAAGTTTAGTTCGATTTTAGGGATTTGGGTGGATTTTAGGATTGATTTTCTTAGGCGTAGCCCTGAAACTGAGTTGAGGAAGCGGGTTTTTCAGAAAAACCAAAACCAACGATTAAAAAAATCCTATTTTCTCTACGACATATAGAGCATATACACCGGCCTAAACAAGTACCTAACTACCTTTTCTATTACATGACACTATTTTTGTGGCTTATGGTGAGTTTTTCCGCGCTAATTACTGATTCCCGGACACCTATGCAACTTTGATACTCAGATTTATACCGTTCGACTTACATTTCCCACCTCGTGCTACGGGAAAAAATTATGATTTTTCCTGGCATAAAAACTCTCATTAATCCTCCTTCATCTATGACTGACCAAAATACACCTAAATGACACATTTTACGTGGCAATAAAGCAGTGCATCAAACAGAAACGTCATCCTACACATGCAACTCTACATATGGACCTTTAAGGCGGAAGTACACTCTTTCGCCTGTACTGATATGCTCTATGGGATTAGTTTATTAAGTTAGTTGCACTTACTACTTAGATAAGTTGAATAAAAACACGAAACGGACCTCTAGGTCCCTTCTCTCTGGCTAAATGGCTCAAGGCGCTCTCCCGTAAAATCCAAATGGTTTTTTCCTTTACCATACCACTCACTAGCACTCTACACGATTTCCTACTATAACTTCGCCTTGCTTTAAAATCTACCCTAGCTACCTAATCACCTCGTCAGTTTGTCTCCTGACAGATAGGTCCTATCTTATCAAAAACCAAAAACAAAAAACGCATTCAAAAATCTAATCATCTGCTCGAGCAATATATCTTTGCACGGAGTGCTTCTAGGAACCGCAGCTATCGTCTCATAGCTGCATCGCGGTCATCTGTAAAATAAACACTCTAAGTGCAGTACTGGAATTCCCCCATAAAGCAATTGTGTTATTGTCAACGAAAGGTAGTATCTGCCTCATAACAAATATTTGGGACGAGAGTTTAGAGCATAAATTATCAATGTGAGCTACTCGGTTTAACCTAGTATCGAATGTATCGCCAAGTAAAAATACTATTTTAGATTGTAGCGGGCCTAATACAGATCCTTGAGGCACTCCATTAAATGTTGAAAGCATATGAGAATCGATTTTGTCAACACTGTCATACTGCTCCCTACCAGTCAGACGCAATCAAACGCTTTAGTAAGGTCACACAATGGGGTAGACAATAAAATTGAGGAAAAAAAAAGGAGAACATGGCCTGCTCAGCGATTGCCAGCGCTCTGTGCTTATGCACCATAAGTAATATAAATATTCACATACATTCATATAGATATTCACAGTGTAAGACCATAAGACATGCAGTTACCAGGCTATCTTCCTTATTAGACTAGGAAGCAAAAACAAATTTTTACTCTTAAAATCAAGCGTTAGGTATTGAAATTAATTGAACTCAAATTAATGGTAATTGTCCTTTTCGTTCCGTATCGTCCCCTTCTCATCATCGAGGTTTAATTGCGAGATGTAGACAAGGTTTGTTTTTCAATAACTACCTATATACACCAAAATTGCTTCCATGACGGCACCTGTTGTGTTATTTCGATGTATATTCAAGTGCTTAATGTGATGTGTATTATTTTTGCTTTAGTAGGTACTTATTAGATATAAGTTTAGTAAATGGTGTTAGAAGAGCTGTTGCATACCCATGTGAGAAATTCAATGTTCATAAACACTCATGTGATTCTATGGCGAATAACAATCACATGTTAGTTTCTTCGAACATATGTAAAGAGTTTTGAAGCAATTATTTTTTTCATTTGAAAATAAATACGCTTATCTATCAATCTATCATAAAATCTTATATAAACGACGTGTTAGAAGCTATTTTAAGCTTCTATAAAGATTATATGCGCAACTGGTTTATGTATAGGTGTTCTATATTCCCGGGTTTTTTTACTTAATAAAACTTAATAAAAGACCCAATTAGAGACCCAAGAGTTAAAGGATTTGCTACATTTTAACTCTATGATAATTACATACCTATATGGCAATAATCATCTTGATTATTGCCTATGAAGCCTGTATTTAATAAGATAGGCCATGAATCACCAGGGGACTCTCCTGTTGATTCATGTCGATCGATTTACCGAGAATATCTTGATGTATTGGATGTACTTTGATTGTGAGCATTTACAATATTGTGGTTTCATCAATTTATAGTGAAAAAAGAAATAATAATTGTTTAGTCATTGCGCACGTAATTTATATTTATATTTATATAGTACAAGTTATAATAATTGTATTCACTAATAATATAATTGACGAGAGGTACACATCAAGGTGTATTATATCACGCAAATGTTTATTTATAAATGCATTACTAGAATATATTATCGTTAGCCCAGACACTACGTTATCATAATTCGCAAGGTTCAATGTCAAAGCTAGCAGTCCCATTCATTTAAAATATTGAATGAGTAACGCCTAGGCCTGGCCTACTATATTTGGTCAGACATATTATACCAAATCCGAATTTATTAATTAAATATTCAGTGAAGAAGATTGAACTCGTGATCAGTATATGAATGTTTAATCTAAAAGTGAATGTATTCAGCACTTTCATATAGAGTGATCTTTATTGATGAAATTTTAAAGGTATAAAGTTTCCCATAAGTGACTAGTGAGATAAAGTAGTGAGCTAAATTAAGATCACTGGTGAGGCAAAGTAATTTAGTCACTAAATAGTAATTTTAATATAAGAAAAAGTCCAAGCAATTTATTTATTATGTTTATTATGCGGAAAATTAGGAAAACAAAGAATCCATGAACTTACTTATTTATATTGATGATACCTATTTTTCACAAAGAAAACTGCTGTAGTAAAACAGTAACGACGTCTGTATCGCCTGACTCGTTGCGCTGTTCTTCCTGTATTTTTTTAGCAATAACAATCTTGTTTGAGACTTAATCTTCGAAATAATCCTCCCCCACTCTTGGACACATATCTCCTTATCAAATCAAGTGGGTTTACCAATAATCCTTTTTTTAAAACTGTAAAACTTCTTGATTTATTCATCTCCCAATATAAATGCAACCTAGAAAGCCCAAATTATTAAATACATAAAAACAAGAACATCATAATAAACACCTACCTTTGACATAAGATGCTCATCGTCATGGGCATCCATCAAATATTGTTCGCTATTTGCTATCTCCAAAATTTAGGTCTTTTTGGGTTTGAAATTTGTTGATGGACTTTTTAAGTGTGCCACAAGTTTTCCATATCTTGTTATATCAAAGGTCTTGTTGACTTTTAAGTCGCCTTAATCATAGAATATTTAGTCCACATCGAAGAAGGTACAATTTTTTACTCAAATGGGGAAAGTAAGCGAGAAGCACTTCTTCGTCTAGGGCTCTATCCCCTCTTTTTTCATCCAATTTCAAATTGTAGATATTCCTTAATTTACTTTGTATTTTTCTTGAATGAAATTGGCTGTACCTTCTTTGTAATTGATTTTCTTGTAATATATGAGTCGAAACTTCCATATTATATCTTTCACAATATTTCATTTTGATGCTAATCACATAATAGACCTTGAGATAGGGTAGGTACTATTGAGACAAAAAGAAAACGTGGAAAATTGTACTTTTCTCTTAACCCCCATCCCCCACCTTTTCAGTAATTGAAAACCGGCATTCTTTATTGATGAATTATTTATCAATGTCAATCTTTTGTTCAAATAGACAATATAAGATCATAAAAAAAAAGTTTTATGTAAATTAAAATTGATTTTCCGATTTTTCGAACGGGGAGCAGGAATTAAAACCACCCTTATTTTCATCAGCTAACTAGTCACATTCAGACAAAACAAATAACTGCACTCAATAGTACCCTATCTCACGGTCTATAATGTTTATTAAACAACCCCCTTTACAAACAAAATGGATGAATGAACCACAGCTTTCTCGACAAATCCATTCAGAATCTAATTAGGCATAGGCTGGCTATTTATATTTTATATTTTTAGAAAACTATTAACTTTAACATTTACAACTGACAAAAAATCCATAAAATGACATTTTAATTATTTTATTGTTTGTAACTGAGAAGACATTTATATGAAAATATTGGATACAATGTTGTATTAGACACGTGAGTTAATATATATAAGCCACTTAAGAAAATCGCGGACCAAACTTTTCTTTCGTGACTTAATATGTAACATAGCTCACTAACCTAAAAAATAACTATAAAAACATGGTCGCGTAATATTCTGGAATTTGGAAAACGTTTAATCGACATATGAGAGGATAAAACGACCAAAAACTTAGCATTAAATTAAAAGTCACAAGGAGTAAGTATTTAAGTTAGGGAGTAAGTTTATTGAGTTTATTGGAGTAGTTAACGAACTACATTCGCTGAAACGTATAATTTGTTGACGACTGCTAGAGCTTTTGGCTGTAGCCCAGCAACTTGCGAATCTACTTTCTTTGTGTTGACAAGGATTAACCGTCCATAGCGACTCTATGTGCCGTCAATAAATATCCTTCTTGCATATGAATCAAATTGTACGAAAACTCATAACCTTGAGCAACTTTTAAGAAATTATTATCAGACGAACTGATGATTACAACTTTTATATTTTTGTGTATGTATAATTAGTAGGTAATTATTATTGTACGTATAAAAATAATGAAAAGTTGCAGTAATATTCTAATATTCTTGTAATATTTTGAAAACTTTTTGCCGAAGGTTTTTGTTCGATTTTGTTCGTTGAGAAGGATCAAGAATTAAAACTAAGTAGTACTTATATTAGTTAAACTAAGTATCCTGACTACACAGTCTGGCTCCGGTGCTGGTTGCTACCAATTTTAAGCAACGGTTTCCGATAGTTTATCAGAACTTTTCATACTATGCATATGCAGCTTCAACTAAATTTTGCTGTAACCCTTACGATAATTGGAACCATTTTATTACTTTCTCTTCTCCGTGACTCGTCAGTGTTTGTCTTCTAAAACCAATTGTGAATCTGAGCAAAATGGCTTACCGCTTTAATTTGCCCTTTCAATAATTACTTCACCGCATTCAAAACCAGCTTTTCGCAATGCTCCATTACGTTGAAATTGTGGAGTGGCACATAAAGTAACATTGCCAGCGACTTTATTTTGCTTGGTGTACGTTTTGGTATATAAGCCTGCAATTATTAAAGTACATGGTGATTTCAGGATCGGTGCACCAACAAAGTTTGGAGAGCAGGCCAGCTGTCTTCTCGACCAGAGAAGGCAAGCCTCCAGATGATGACTCCTATATGGGATATTCCACAGTAGTAGGGCAGTTTCAAGAAGGGGAAGAATATGAGGGAATTGCCGTTGGGATGCCAAGAGGGAATGGTCTTAAAGGCAAGGTAAAGCTCCCGTTGAGACCGTTTTATAATCATTTTCGATTTTTGAGGAAAAATCCTGTGGCTCATGTTTTTTTGTTGTATTTGATATGTGATATATTTTTTGTTTTTGAGATAGTCACTGCTATTTTTTTTAAATGAGATTCATATTTTCAAAATACTTTATTGGACGAGTAAACAGATTCCAGTAAAAGTAAAAGAATTAAATTTCCAAGATCATGATGGATCTACTTTGCAGGGTCCCTTATACCTGATGTTAATGAATATAAAAATGTAAATAATTACATTTACAAATTAATTAATATTTGGGTTGGGATTTATTCCCTCACTTGCTTACGGCAGCTTTGCATCGAGAAGAGCAGTCATGGGAACGAAATATTAGATGATTATAAATGATTTTTACTCGTGCTGGTATATAATACGATTCTACATATTTTTTTATTATATATATATATATATATATATATATATATATATATATATATATATATATATATATATATATATATATATATATATATATATATATATATATATATATATATATACGTTTCTCTTACTAGAGACGGTAAAAAGTAAATATGTAAATACATGTCATTCATTCAAAACAAAACACTATCAAAATATGTCATTTACAAAAAAAAAATATGCAAACCTTTTAAAAACACGATCGACTTGTTCGGGGCCACAAAAGTTATTAATTTCGACATTATCGAATTTATTCCAAACTTTACAACATGCTCACTGTATGCTTCAACATATTGTTACACGGAAACACATTTTTCAGGTTCTAATGTTCACGTGGGACTTGAAGAATTACAAAAATATCACAGTAAGCAAACAAATTGGTTCATATTTTGGTTATTCCATCTCAGCGGCAGATATTAACGGTGACAAAAAATTGGACCTCATTGTAGGTGCACCTATGCATACTGAGCCAAATAATGAAATGAAATATGATGTTGGGAGAGTATATATCTTCTACCAAAGCAGCATTTTCGTAAGTGGAAAATACTAATTAGGTTTTCCCTATTATATAAGCAACATTGTATTATTTTCTTAATTTTAGGTGGAAAGTTTTAGCACTTCTCATTTTATTGACGGGTTCAATTCCAAGTCTAGATTTGGACATTCAGTGTCGACGTTAGGTGATCTCAACCAAGATGGATTTGATGGTAAGTAGAAACAATGTCAAATCTTTCCGTTTAGTATTTGCGACAATGTAATGGATGGTATCAATCTCGCACGAGATACTTTTACCGGGAGATTTTAGTTTATGTTCTTAGCGTGATCTAAGCTAAACCGTTTAGCCGGTTTATCGCTGATATGTTTATTGCTGTTATCATTTTTTTTGGTGGTAAGGGTGTTTAAAGAATAGTGAGTGTAAGCGTAAGCTATCTTAGTTTTTGTTGGTTTATATACGCGTAAGCGTGACGTATGTTTTTCGTTGACTTAGAGCAACTTACGGTCGTAATAATTGACCCACCGAATGCACTATGGCCATTGCCAATACGTGGTAGTACAAAAAAAATTGCAAACCGAATTTTCATTATTGGATAACCGGCGACTGAAAGAACCACGTCTAAGAGGAAGGGGTCTAGTTGGTCCCCAAGTGCAGTAACCAAACCGAATGTACATCACAATTTTGCACATATTTGGACAATTTTTCGCACCCTATCCCGAATTTTGCACACGTCGGATCGTCCTGAGAACTGGAAAGGGAAAACGTATGGGGATGAATAGTTGGCGTTTGCACATCCATTTACAAATTTTACACAGCCTCAGATTAGCCACCACAGCCTCTCGAAAAATTACCTTCAACCCCTCTCACACCCTAGGTAACAATCATTTTTTAGCCATTATAATCGTTAAATATTGCACAATTTTGCACGCGGCACACCTATTTCCAAATTTTCCTTTTTGATTGTTTTTGAATGTTGTATTTATTTGTTAATTTATATTTTATCTATGTGTAGCTTTTTTAATTTTGTTCAATATATGTTGTTCCTGATTTTCTTTTTTCATTTTTCTCTTATTGTTTTTGCTTGATTTTGTTTTTTACAATTTTATTGTATTTTTTATTCATTTTGTGGTTAGCGGCGGGGGTAAGGGGTAAATATATAGCCTAGGGAGAGATGTTTTGGGGGTTGCTGAAATTTGGGGATTAGGGATTTCCGTATGGTAGGATTTCTATGGTGACTAAGTCTTTTTATGAAGTTGGGTATTAGTTTATTTTCTATCAAATCCCCAGGTGTGAATGTACTTGTGAGTATATGAACTGTGAACAGGAAAAAGCTATTTAATTCTACTCTTTGCTTTTAATATCATGTTGTCAATATGTTTATAAAATCTAAAATTTCTATCTATGAGACCTAGATAGTTTAATTTAGTGTTGGCTGTGATATTTACGTTATTTAATTATATTATGGTATTTGGCATTGTTCTTTTCCTTGTGAAAACTATGAGTTGCGTATTTGTTATTTTTGTTTTATTTTATGTAATACCCAATACGTTTTGTTTGCTGTTGCATTAATGTGGTTAATAGTCTTGTGCTTCGGATCGTTGTTATTGTCGCCGTATCCTGCAACAGCAGTTCGGTGATCGGGGGGATTTGGGATGTCGTGGGTGCACAGGTTAGATAAGGTAGGGCCTGGGTATGAGCCTTGTGGGACACCAGAACACATTGTAGCTTGTATAACACTCCAGGGTGCCAGACTTTACAGAAGGCTTTCTCGAGATCAAGGGAGACTGTGTATTGACTTCGGTTTAGGTTGGTGGTGATCTCGCCTCAAATATTTCTTTAAATTTCAGTTCTTGTGAATATACAACATGCATCCCACTGCTTTTCCTGTATTTCTGATGTGACCTTTTCTTTTCTTTAAACCTTTTCAGATTTTGCTGTCGGAGCTCCATACGATGGCCCTAATGGTAGAGGTGCAGTTTATATCTACTATGGATCTGAAAAAGGCATACGTGAAAAATATGGACAAGTAATATACGCGGAAGCCATTCAGGCAAACATTCCTTTAACAACATTTGGGTTTTCTGTAGCCGGTGGTATGGATTTAGATGGAAATGACTATCCGGATATGGCCGTTGGAGCTTATCTCTCTGACGCTGCATTCTTCTTTAGGTATGTAGATATGAAAAATAATAATAGCGGATTTTCTCAAGACCTCAAAGCATACAGTTTGTTAGCATTGCCATGCATGACTTTGTGTTTACTGTTTAGTATCGTACAACTGAACACGGTTCGATCCGTAATAATAAATGATTTAAATTTGTTCCTAGGTCACGACCAGTGGTACTTGTAGATGCATTTGTACAGTACCTAACGAATAGCAAACAGGTAGATATAAAGCAGAAGAACTGTAGGCTACCTAATGGGCAGGATGGTACATGTACAGATATAAAGTTTTGTGTCAAGTATAGTGGTAAAGGAATTCCGCAATCATTACGTAAGTACAATTTATAAAGTACAACTGTTTTATTCTAAAGTATGCCCGTAAAGCATTCACAAATCCACCAGTCAATTCAAATTTTTTGAACGGTACGGGATCTGTTGGTACTCATTGACAGATATAATGATAATCCAAAAAGGGTACAAATTTCCACCATTACGTATAATAGTGCATAATGTGTATATTGTTACGCAGTTTATATTATGAATTATAGGTAGTCGATACTTCGATGCCATTCAGCTTTGTTACGTTCAGTTTGTTCTCCGTTTTTCCTGGTAGGCACTTAGTACCTATACCTTTCTAGAGAATATATTTATTCCATTTGACTAACTCGATTGCTGCTTACATATAATGTTCCTTCTACGTCTTCTATATAAATATATCAAATTATATATTCCAAGAGTAAATTTCTGTCAAAGCTGTATTTATTTCTTGATTTTCTCTTTATTTTATTTCTCTGTTTTAATTTGCCCGAATAGTCCAGTGTAGGTAAGTTGCTTCCTAACGTCGGCATCGTGGTGACAGCTTCTGTCAGAATCTTTTTTTGACACACTGACGGCACTCGGGGGGGAGGCAATGTAGCTTACAAGAAGATGATTAAAAAAGTCGCAGAACCTCACAAATAAATTTACCGGATTGAAACCAATTGAAATCGATTAGTTACGTTTTAGGGAACAAAAAATCCAAATAACATTTTTTTGTCCAGGTGGCAGGTAATTTGTTATTAATAATGAAATTACAAAGTAAAAATAAATATGCAAAATCCGTTAAAAAGAAATGTTCTAAGTTAACTGGATAAAAATAATCACTTTTTGTCTCAATGCAATGTTTTCTCAATGCAATGCAATGTCAACTTGCAATGTTTTCGAAAAATGCACTGTTTTTGAGTTATGGGCGATTTAGCCCATAACCCGATTTAGTCCGATAATAGCCAAAAGTCGACAACTTCTAGAATTTATATCTCGGCTTCTACTGAACTTAATGTTTTGCATCACAAAATGATCGCTAATACTTATACTTAAACATACTATTTTTGTAATAAAGCAACTTTTTATTTTCATCCTGAAATTTATCATCGAAGTATCGCTATTTTTTCTTGCTGGCGTAGAAAAGGTAAAATCCACAGGTGACGAGAAACTGATCGGCTAATTAATTTTTTTATATATTAAAACATGTTTAATAAGATATTTATAAAAACCGAGAGTTTAACAGATTATACGTATTGAAATTAAAGATTTTTACTATTTTCTACTTTTTTGAAAGCCGCAGATACGCGTATATTTATAGTTAAATAGGCACCTAAATTATTTATATTTCAAAGAGTTTATTTTCTATGTATTCATCTATTCATATATAAATTTAAGAAATAAATACTTAATAATTTCAAAATTAAGAAATAATGTAAAATATTTTTTCCTAATTGTATAATTCGAAAGTAATTCAAGTCACGCGCGCATCTCACATTACTCATTTGTTTGAATAATTAACTTAACTTGTTTGGACAATTGAAGCAGTCTGCACTGCAAAAGTTCATACACGTTTTGCGAGTTCGTTTGAAGATAATAACACTGAAATATTCGACGAAAGTATAATTGAAGATTAAATTGGTAATTTACTTATTATTATATTCTATTATAGAATAGTGTGTATTTAGTAAATAGTAAATATTTCATTTGAAGTCATCAGCAGCTTAGCAGTCATTTATTAGCATTAGCAAAAATTAGCAGATCAGTTCTTTGCCACCTGTGTATTTCACATATTCTGCGCAAGCAAGGAGAAATAGCGATGATAAATTTAAATTTCAGGAATAAAATGAAAAGTTGCTTTACTGCATAAAATAGTATATTTAAGCATAAGTATTAACGATCATTATTTTGCGACCCAAAACAGTAAAATAAGTTCAATAGAAGCCGAGATATGAATGTTTGAAGGAGACAAAAAGTGTTTATTTTTTCCCATATAACCCATATCGTTTTTTTTTGTTTCAATCCGGCAACTCTATCATATTTTTAGGGGTGCACCGCTCACCTAATATCCTGTATGTTGAGAACGAATCATTTAACAATACACCTTTATAGGAAAAAAGTTGTTTCTTCTGATGAGATCTACTCAGTATTTTTAATGTTCTGAGCAACTTCATCAATTCGATGCAGAAATTTGCAAATTTCTCGAAAATGGTTACTTCTAGCGTTGTTGAGGAAGTACACTTTTTTTCCGTAGAAAATGGGTGTAAGAATTATTCATAAAAATCCCGGATGTGTACTTTCAAAAAAATCTAGGGCAAATTGAAAATAATTAACATTAGATTTTTCGCCCAAAAAAATACGTTTCCGATTTTGAGCGGAAATTCAATTTCTTGCGTTATTTCAAAATCGGTTTTTTTATATCTCAACACCCTATATATCCGTAACGATGCATTTCCGGGCCTATGTTCATATGAAAACATTTTCATGTTTTCTTATGTAGAATCACCCCTGTATTTTTAGGGGTTTTCTTAGGGTTTTAGGAATTAATTAGCCATGAATATATAGAATTGTAGCTAATAATGTTTCTTCTTAGATTTGAACGTACAATACATTCTGGACAGCAAAAAAACAAGTACCCCAAGGATGGCCTTTATGGATCGAGGTACGCACACTTTTAACGATACAATTCCTCTGTATAAAGATCAAACAGACTACACTTGTAAGCCACTACAAGTATATATTAAGGTAAGTAAAAACAAACTAATTAATTTTATACTATTACAGCATGATATGATTTGTAGAATGATATAAGAGATAAACTAACGCCTCTAGAAGCAGAGGTGAAATATTACATGAGCGACGACTCAGCAATTTATGATACAGTTCGCAATCCACAATCTCAACTGAGGCCTGTTTTGGACTTGAATTCCCCTCCATCTAGATCAGATTCTATAACTGTCCAGAAGAATTGTGGTTATGATAACGTTTGCATACCAGATTTACACATTAACGTTACTTCGTATGTTTAAATAATGTATAATGATAATCAAACCATTTGCTATTTTGTATATTTTAGAAACGTAGAAAAATATCTTCTTGGTTCGAAGAAAAACTTAGAATTCGATGTGATCGTTTCGAATCTCGGTGAAGATGCCTTCGAAACTACTTTTGAAATGAGGTATCCGGAAGGTGTGTTTTATAAAAAAATTGAGACAAAGCCACATATGCGGGGAATATTGTGCAGTCCTTTAGAAAACCGGACTATAATGTGTGACATTGGAAATCCTCTTCCTAGAAAAAAAATTGTAAGTCATTGGTAACAAAACATTTTCCTAATACAAATTTATAACGTATATATGTTTAAAGGCTGAATTTAAAATACTACTTCAACCGTATTACAAAGAAGGAATGGCGCCCAGTTATGAGTTTGATGTATACGTTAACAGTACAAATCCAGAAGATAATTCTACAATTGCAGACAACCACAAACACATTTCCATTGATATTTGGATTGACGCTTCCTTGGAACTAAGAGGGTAACAATTCTACCAACATTATTGCACATTATCCACTCATTAGTAACATGTTTTATTAAACAAAACATTGCCTTATAACAAATTCGTATTTCTTCGTTCATGTAAAAAGTTAATTTAACACTTTAAGTATATAAAGTGGCATAATGTAAATAAGTTATGTTCAGCATCAATATTTATATTTTTGTTCAGTTCTTCTTCTTTGCTATTCATTCCCTAGTTTAGTAGCCTACTATATTAATAAACCTACGAGAGAAAGAGTTTTATTATACGAGTATGTATTTCCAGTGATTCATACCCTCCAACTGTTTACTACAACGAATCGCACTACACTGCAAAGGAAATTATCAAAGAACGAGACATCGGCCCTCAGGTGACTCACGTATATTATCTAACAAATAGGGGACCAGCCACCATCGAGGAAGCCGAAATATTTATATTATGGCCATTAAAAACGTTGGGAGGTAACAAAAAGAAAGCGTAACCATTTTCTATCCTACTAATGTTTAATGATTTATTTGTAGGTGAAGATTTACTATATTTGCTTGATCAGCCACACACCAAAGGGAACGTCAAATGTGACATCACTCCATCTAATTACAAAAATTACAGAGTAAGTCCACATTTTATTTAAAACTAATATTCTCTTCTAATATTTGGTGTTCTAGCTTGACATTCATGAGGCCAGTATTTGGGGAAGGCTAAAAATTGATACTTCAGGTACAGATACTGGTAACACTGCTGGTAGTACATTAGCCCTTAGCAAAAATACTGAAACTGGAAGAGGAGTTTCCAGTGGCGTTGGCGTATTCAACAAAAATGAAAACATTGACAGTAAAGTATCCTCAGGGGACTCCTCTTCAGTTCTAGAACGCCGTCACAACGAGACTTCTAATTCATTCGGAACTATAGATCAAAATGGAGAATATATTCACACTGAAGCTAAATCGCATACTACTTTTATTAATGGAGTACCCCATACCACATGGAAAAACATCACTACCGTTAGAGATGCCAATGGGAAAATCTTGAGAACTTTTTTGACAAATGATAACACAGGCGAGGCTACACACTATCCAGGAGATAATATTTCAGGAGGAAGTTTTCATGGAGTTTCTCATACAGGTTCTAGACAAGATCATCTAAGGGGTACTACCACTCCCCCGAGAATAATATATACTCACACAGGTGGCAGCAGCCGCCCCCATGACGACGGCGGCATTTCTGACCTAACTCTAACAGGACAAAGTAAAATTCAAGAGGAAGAAGAAAGACGAAGACAGATTGAAGAACAACAAGTAGAAGAAAGAAGGCGACAAGAAGCATGGACGAGACAACAAGCAGAGAGGAGATGGCAAGGAGAAAGGAGACCGCAAGGTGGAAGGAAGGAACAGGAAGATCGAAGACAGCTAGAAGAAAGAAGAAAACAAGAAGAACGAAGGCAGCAAGAAGAACGCAGGCAACAAGAAGAAATAAGGGTCAAAGAAGAAAGGAGAATTCAGGAAGAAAGAAGGATTCAGGAAGAAAGAAGAATCCAAGAACAAAGGAGAATTGAAGATCAGAGGAGAATACAAGAAGAGGAATGGAGAAGACAAAGCGCAGGTGGATATAACCAAAGGGAAAATGTAGGACCAACCCAAAACCCTCGACCATCGGATGGGGGTAGACAAGATTTTAGAACGGAAGAGGAGCGAAGGCGTTATTACGAAGCAAATAGGGGTAGACAAGGCGGCTCGACATACTATCAAGAGGAAGCTTACGAACTTGGAGGTGGTGCACGTGAAGGTAAATATAATAAAGTGACCCTACCCTAACTGACCACTCGCAATAAATATTTGACTCAAATAATAAAATATATGTCCTTAACCTTCTCTACAGCTCAAATATGTTACATTTATATACTGCTAGCTAGTTAATTGAAAAATTAAACAGAGGCTCACTCGATGATTTTGTAGTAGGTATCTCATTATTTACGTACCTACTTAGTTATTTGTTGACATATTCTGAATGCTTGTACTGAGTCCTGATGTATTAAATAAGCAGTGGTGGCTTTCAGTCTGCATCATTCTGATATTTACAATAATACCTCATGGTCATAGTGCCAAATAGAATGTTGTCTTTGACTATATACCTGATGTACCTATATAAAGTCGAAATGATTTTGTATATGAAATTTTA
>CAXKVY010009540.1:0-21966 GCA_964058915.1 Tetropium fuscum
CGTTATAAAGTCTAATATATTTTCAGTATTATCTGTAATAAATTTCAATGTACATAAAACATTCCAACATTCCAGCAAAAGACATATAACAATAAAAATACATAACGTTTTAAGAGAACTTCTAAGATTTCGGTGTTGGCAAAAATGGAAAAGTTGATTTTTCAATATTTTGTGAATTAATCGCATATTATTGCAAGAAACACGGCCATAACATCATAATCACTGTTGTTTATAGTTTCATACTATTTCTAGAATATACAGTGTTATTATATTTGAATTTAACATCCTACAAATTTGGCAGACCTATTGGGATCGAAATCTACTTATCAACAGATGGCGTCTGACAAGTTTGTAGGATGTATAATTTAGATATAATAACACCATTTAGTCTACAACTAGTAAAAAACTATAAACAATAGTATTTATCATATTATGAGTTTTAATTGCGTTAATATACGAATATTTCACGAAATACTGAAAAATCCCCTATCCCATTGTTGCCTACATCGGATTCTAAAAAGTCTTTCTCTTAATGGAAGGAAACAATAAAAATAATATAAGCAATACTTTTATATGTGAGTGTATAAACAATATGTCTATAAAACTTACTGCTGCGTCGTTACTGGAACTTTTTCTGTATACTATATATTTCATACTTTGGACATTGTACATTGTTTTTGTAAGTAGTACTGCTCGTACATACCTGGTACCTATGATTATGTAATTACGTGATTAGAATAATTTTATACCTATGATAAAGAAAAAAGATACGGACATATATACGGAAACCAATCATTTAGAAGTTGTACAAGCTCTTTCGCCTTTGTTGATGCTCATCAGAATGATGTACAATTTATGTAATTGATCATTTATACTTGAATTTGCAATTCATACCTGCTTCTATCATAGTGACACTTTATGTGACCTTTAGAGTTGACGGAACTCAGATTCATAGAAAACATTAACCTACTCTACTATTTATATTTGTTCGATTTGAATATATTGATATATCAAAAGCATTAGGCATACATTTATCTAGAAGATGTTAAAGTTGTTAAACGTGTTGAAATGCGTAAAATCCTGTAGAATCTATTAAAACAACTACCATCATCGTATCACCATATGCTAGAAAATATTGAATTATATACAAAATATATAATAGAATTCTGAAGCATTTATTTAAAGAGGAAGTGATCCAACAAATAACCTTAGTTTTGAATAAGTAAGCAATTTCTGTATCAGTTAATACTCCTTACTAATTACATTATTACAAATTTTTTTGAATTGTATAAAGTTGGATGGGAAATGTCGCATTATAAATATCAGAACACATTAATGGAGGAGGCTAAGACTCCGCTTCTAAGTCCAACACACTTAAAAAATATATACCTATGATATACGTTATTAGATATGATCTAAATTTTATTAATTTAGTTATGTGTGGAACTTATTTAATTTATGGATCTAATATACATAAATATATTGGCGCCACCAAGATACGAAAGCAATATTTAGATATAATGGTGAATTTATCTACTTCCACAAAACAGGACTTTTATACATTTTCCTTTTACAACAATATAAGACATAAAGTTCCCATTATATTTTTTACAATAAATCAGTTCTTACGCACAAAACTTTGTCAGGTATGAAACATAGACGGGAATTGTTCATTATTCATTTAGTTCCTGTAAGTTAAACTGTGATAGATGTTAGGAAAACACGCAATTAGTTCTCTAAAGTGTAGGGAAACATCTGACGTGTCACATGATTAGATTCCCTATCAGAAACTACTAAACTATTTTGGTTTAAACTATTACTTCGCCGATTCATTTTCTTATTACGGTTATGCGATTATTAACCTATTTGCTGTTAAACTACACAATATAACAAATGCAGTCAATCAAATAAAAGATACTAAATGTATTTCATGAAATAACTTATTTCATATACTTATACGAAATATATCATAGACCTATTTATACATGTCGTTCATTCCGTAGTTAAATTATAATTGAAAAATAAGAGAAAAAAGCAATTTTTTTCTTAAATAACCCTTTCAAAATATTTGAAGAAGAATTAAATTAATATTGGGGATCCACATATTTTTCCTAACAACATTATTTAGCTCATATTTCCTTCTAGGTAATAATTCTGTCCGTTTAATTTTTGTATATAATTTACCTACACCATTGCAAATTTATTGATTTACAGTGGCAGCTTGGTAACTTTTTATGTTATTAATAACAATTAGAATTCGCCAGATAATTAAAAATAGTATATAATAATAATTGATAGATAATTAGATAGCTTTGACATGTCACAACATAAATTATCGAACATAGAAACTTATTAATTAAACTATATCTAATCAATCAATAATATAAATGCAGATATCTCCCAATCCGGGTTTCGAGAGTATAAGTACTGGTCCAGCCTCGAAGAAAGTTGATTGTGTTATTATTACCGAGCGAGTCCAAGATGGAAGCAAGGGTGGATACCACAAGTTAAGTGAATTTAAATGTGCAAAAGGCATTAATATACCTATATATATATATATATATATATATATATATATATATATATATATATATATATATATATATATATATATATATATATATATATATATATATATATATATATATATATATATATATATATATATATATATATATATATATATATATATATATATATATATATATATATATATATATATATATATATATATATATATATATATATATATATATATATATATATATATATATATATATATATATATATATATATATATATATATATATATATATATATATATATATAATGATAATTTATAAATAAAATCTATAATGTAGTGTTAAAGTTAATAGATAGTGATAAAATGTCATTGGCTGGAAAGGAAGTATTTGTTTAACAGTAGGGAAGGTTGTCCAGGAAGTAATGTTTTTTTTTAACACCGAGATTCCTTCCCTATGAATAAATAACGCAAACACTAAGTACTAAGGCACTGAGACGGTCGCCACGTTTAAAATAATCTAATAATATGATGATGATCTGATAATTTCATAAATTGTAATATAAAATCAAGTGAATCCTCAAATATTGTATATAAGAATAATTGTAAATGTTATAAGAGTAATTTAAAGTCAAATTTTCAAATTAATAAGTGTGTACGAGGAGAAAACACGTATCTAGGGTCTCCTAGATAGACAAGAAAAAGTTTCAGAACAACCAAAGTAGATTTGTAGTCTGTAAGGAAATATACAAATATTGTTGCTGTTCCTTGGGTGGTGCATTGTCATCATCTGTTTTGTTCAACGAGAACGAGGGTGTACGAGGTTGGAGGTGCTGCATTCCACCAACAGAGCTCAACACATCGAAGTGAAAGTGTGTACTAGTGTTTTTTTGACACCCAAGGTAATAACAAAACATCATTTCCCTCATATGTTTATGAGTATTTAAATTTAAAAAAGGCCCCAATTTTGGATGCCAATTGTTGTAATATTTTAGATTTATTTATACTTTGCTACATACTTTGGTGAACTTATGTGTTCTGGAATCCATTTTTTTTGGGCACCACTTCGTTGAAACGAAGAATTTTGATTTATAAAATATAAAATATAATTAATTTGAAATTTCTTAGCTTGGTCAGTCACTGTATATTCTAGAGCAATGAAACATCTGTCCCAAGGGGAGTTCAAAACAGCAGACTTGCGTTTAGTGATGAACTTGTTGATTGATTTTAAATTATTTTTTATCTGTTTGAAAATATCAGTGCAAAAATCTCATTAATTTGCTTGGAAGAAAAGATTGTATCCAATTTTAAAGTGATAATTTATTATAAAATCATGTGATTATATTAGTGTTTTACAATAACACTTCAACTAAAATTTCTTAAAAATCACCTGAACTTAAATAACTTAGACACTAGAAGAATGCTGAGCGAACAAATAAGTAATATTGTGCAAATTTGCAACGGGAAAAGATTTTAATAAAGCATGTTGGTTATTACCTTAGCCTCATTATGTTAATCCTTTAAAACCTTTGAGGTCACTCACTGACACTTTCGAACTAACAAACACTACACTTTTTGAAAGTTTGTGACTTGATTCGGCATCTCGTACTTCTCGTCCAACTCCTGCAATATCGTTCTGGATGCAAAACAGCTGATGAATCATAATATCAATCGGACAGCAATTAATTCTTCTTCTTCTTCTAATTATCTGAGAATATCTCTTGAACTCTGATACTTTGTATTATCTGAGCTTCTCTTGATGATGATGCTTTTCATATATGATGCTATTTCATATATGATGCTTTTCTTGATCCCGTATACAGGTACGGGTGCGTGACCCGTAACTTGATTTACACTTTTCTTATTTTAAAATGCTTTTATTTCTTATAAATAATTTAAAATTGTTTCAAGGAGATATCAAAAATTACGTGGCTACCTTTTGGTGGGTTACTACCCCTACTTTTAACATAACACATTTTAATCTACCAATCACATGAGTTCATAATTTATGTTATAATAATTTATGTTTTTAATAATTCCACAACAGATATTACTCAAACTTTATCAGTACTCATATTTTCAATCAGTACACATGTCCATTTCATACGTCTGATGCACTTGTACCTCCATTTTGAATCATCTTCGTCTGAAATACGTTTTTCTTCGAGGCTATAAAAGCGTTATAATCTCATTAACTACTTTTTGTGTGTTTGCATGGTAATTTTACTAAACTTAGACTTACTTTATTATAACTATATATTTGATAAATTATTAGGTTATATGTCGAAGCTATTTATATGCTCTTTTTAGTTTTCATAGTAATTTTAACTGAGTTATTACTGAAAATAAATTGAAGCCAATCATGTTCACTTTACAGTCACGTGTCTGATAGAGTGTTCATGCTTCGTTTTTCCTTGGCCTGGGCATGCGTTCTACGATCACTCGTGCCTTTGTCATTTATTTATGGATCTCGGTGAAATTCTTTTTAACAGGAGGGAATCGCCCACTTTTTTGATGCTGAAAAAAGTTGCCAATATAACTTGGGTCTGAAAATCCCGGGGTCAAAAGTTACAAGTCACAATAGCTTCCAGCACCAAATAAGTGATCGATTCCGAAGTGAGCCATTTTCTAATGTACTTGGTGCGGAGTCCTTTGGTGAAAATTAGAAAATCAGTGAAAATGTCAATTCAGACGTTAAGTAGACTCATAATGAATTCTTCCAATAAACCATTTTACTGATTTTAATGTTACAATAATATTATAATAAATATATTCAGATTAAAAGTTCATATTTTTCAATCTAAAGTATAGTACTTTATTCATAAATAATGACTATTACTACACTCGTGTCAAGCTGAAACTTCAAACTTCACACTCATGCAGTAATAGCAGCCATTATTCACTCACTAGGTAATATACTATTACGAATATCTAGCTTATACTTATGACATTTTAGTGAACGAAATCGAAAAAATTTGGCTGTCAATAATCATTGTATATGCTACAATGCTACTTGAATCTATTATTTTAGTACATCATTTGAAATACCTAAAATTTATAGATATAGATACACGTTTTATTCTAGCACGGTTTAATTTCACGAAGAAAATATGTTTAAAGGTAACAAAGGCCTGAAAATCAATTTATCATCAAGTGACAATTCAATTGTAGGTATTTTTTAACCCGCCTACATTTTCTTTATCACCACATTTATTCTGCGTTTAGCTGAATATATGACGGACCCGTTGATATAAAGTTGTTTGTTCCCGCGCCTGTCTTTCACTTGTCACTCCATCTTGACATCCAGTATGATGACCTTTGGAGAGAATTATAATATTGAGGTCATCATTAAACCACCATAAACACTTTTCAATACCGCATAACACATTCTCAGCATGTCTAATGCAATGTTAATAAAAACGTTCCAATTTATTAACTCAACAAATTCAGCAAGTGGAAAAATATTGTTATATACGAAGATTTAGTGGTAACGGTCCCTAAATTAATAAAATTGCATATTATCGCACTTATTTTATACCTACGCAGACTGTTCAATTATTTGTTTGATACGAATACCAACTAAATTAAAAGAATTTATTAACATGGGGTATGAAGATTGTTTCATTAATTATTGTTAGGAAAAGGTTAATCAAATACCATGGGTCGACCATGAAGCGTTGAACAAAATTAAAGAAGGAGATTAAGAAATACAGTAATCGTGACATTCATAACAGATATGGATTTTTCGTTTAAGGAATAAATAGGTGTGTTATAAACTAAAGTAAATGTTGAGTATTGATAGAATTAATTGTGTTAGGAATTATCAAAAGAAAGGAGTTTTTAACTACTACAACCAATTAAAGAAAAATTTAATAAGTAGTTAGTAAGTTTAGTATGTAGGTTTTTTATAAGAAATTTTCTGAGAGAAAAAGGGCTCAGGCTCCCATTTTCTTTTGCGCACCCCCTGTGCATTAGAGCACGAACCGCTACTCTTTGGACAGTGCATAAATAGTTGGTTCAAAATTTTGCGGGCGAGAAATTTTTTCCCGCACTATAGTGTATTCATAACCAAATTAATAACCAGCTGGCAATAATGTTTAATGTTAATAATTAAAAGTATTACAAATAAATCAAAGCTATGTTTATTATCTATATTTCAGATTCGTTAGTGCGTTCCTGGCAATAAGGCTGTTGTTGTGCGTGCCTTGTGTATTTGTTATGTGACCCGTTGTGAATACACTTTAGTTAGGAAAAATTGAACTTTACCTAACTCAAATGATGTATATAGTTACTAAATGTACAACTTTTCCAAACACCATTAAAAAAATTAGATTAAAATAATTTAAAAATATAGTTAGGTAAGTACTAATTTGGATAATTTTCTAGAAATTTTCAGATTATTCTCAGCTATTTTAACCCATTGCCCTTTGTTGTTTAAACCATTAATAGTTGATGTTCTTTGTATTTGAAAGTTAAACTAAATTTTTATTTTTTCTCACCAGCATATGAATTGTGAAATATGTATCCGTAGACAATTTTAGAGTAGAGAACAATAAATATAAGAACTAATTAGAAGTATTCAATAACATATTGAAATTATTTCATACCACCAAATTTTGAATGGTATATAAATAATATCAAATTCAGATAAATGTATATTGGAATAGTCAGTGTTAAAAAAATATGATATTTCATTGTTCTTATCAAAAATGTATGTATTTCTACAAGAAATAAGAAACTCAGTGACTATTTTTACATTGCATGACATTTTACATTACAGCATTTATATATTTAGAAGCGAGTGTTAATTTCTATAATTAAATGTGAGTTAATGAATAATCATCAGACATTTGATATAAATTTAAATAGCAATCAAGCGAAACAAAATAAATATTGTTATATAGGAAACGCGGCAATATAGTTATTGATTTTAATGGTGTTTTAATGGTATAATAATCGTTATTAACAGTTTCAATAGAAAAACGTATGCGTGTAATAAAAAAAGTTAACAAGTTTAACCGCTGTTTAATCACCAAATCATATGCTATAGATATCGATATAATATTTATGTGGGCTCTTATCTAATTACATTATTTTAAAGACCATTAATAAATGTCAGAGCAGACTTTTTCATTTTGTTTTGAATAAAGATAAGCTATTTAATGATGTAAATAATATAAAAGTATTGCGAGAATATATTATAAACAATTATCATAATCGTATCGTAACTTTTTCCTTGTGAGTACTTCTAAAGACCCGCTTTTAGCTCTTAGTAGGTATAAATTGAAATATTGCTATTAAAATAAATCCAAAATCACTAATACTTAATATTTTGACACATTTAATACATTTGTATCAATATTTATAAAGTAGGTACCATTAGGTTATATAAGATTAGGTCGTTTTATATTGAAAAAAACGGAACCATTTGAGATATGCACCGAATCCAGATCATTATATGAAATAGAGGTATATAGCCTGATGAGATATATAGCCAAATGGTGTTCAAGTGCCTGTTTCATAACATGAGTCCGGTGGAAGGTTTTTCAGCGGAATAATTAGATGCCTCGTAGCAGTACCGGTTTAGGTCGAAAAACGCACAAGAACTCGAAATTTTCGAGTTTTTCAGATTTTTCGCTCATATGTGTGGGGTGCTTAACAAGAATCTGAGTTTGCTGCCTCGTAGCAGAGCCCGCTCAGGTCGAAAAACGCAAAAAGACTCGAAATTTCAGGTTTTTCAGAGTTTTTTAGGTCCTCCGCTCACATGTTGCAAACACGCATTGTACGGAAAATATAACTATTCAAGGTTGAGGAGCATTAAATTCTGCGCCGAATGACCTCTCTAACTTCAAAATTAGACGGGTTTATAACGTCGCCATCGTCAGTAGAAAACATATAATTCCGTTGAAAACTTTCTACCAGACTCATGTTACCAAAAAACTACCATTTCATCAGGTAATAGGTATTATTTGTGTGTAATAAATAGTGATGGAAAAATTACTGGCCATTTATAAACCGACAACTTACCGAGTATAACGGTTTTATTTAATTATTTATTTATATTATCTCTTGGTAATTTTTTCATCAATTTTAAATTTCAGAACTAATATGTTCACTGACTGTTTGTTGTTTAAGCATCAAAGTGTTACCAAATACGTTGCTATAAAGTGCAAATATAAAGAAGAAAATAGCTAAAATATTCCTTTTGCTAAATATATTAATAACATTCTTAAAATTTAGAATTTTAAGGAAAATTAAATCCATAAATATTGGGCTTAGGGCATTTCAAACAGTTGTTTTTGTATTCTTCATGGAAAAGAGCATAGTTTATTGAACGAAAATTGTAAATAAATGTACTGGTTTTCCACTTAGCAACACTTAGCAATTAAGCATTTTTATTAAGCTTTTCTCTTATTAAGCATTTTTCCTTTACATAGTAATAAAATTTCTTACATAATAAGAATCAGAATTTATTCTCTCAACTTACCAATGCAAAGATTATGTGCAGTTATGTAAATTATTAAATATTATACAGACGAAGACGTAAGTGAGGGCATATCAGAAACTGTTGTGATCATCATTATCTATCATCATAGGTATATATCTATCATTACTGATAGACGAAGATTCATCACTGTTAATTTGCCCGAAAATTCGTGAAGAAATTTTTACTTCATACAATATTATCCTCAATGTATCATCCTGTGCAATTTTTTTCGGCAAACATGCACGTCCATGGTTATTTTTAAATTATTTACGAATTTCTAATAATTAATGCTTTTCCAATGCAGTTTTACGGTGTTACAAATAGCACGAAAACTAATTTATATTATTAAAAACTAATTATATCAAAACTTTTGTAAAATATTGTTATTAAGAGGAAGGAAAACAAACTTGAGATATCCTACTTATTTGCTTTTTACAGAAGCGAGAGTATTTGACCTAAGCCAATTATATCGTGTTAATATCACCACGAAACATCGTATCATTAAATATACAGCGACAGGGCCAAATATATAGAGTACCTCAAGTAAAAAAAATCGCTGTCAACAAATTTATACCTATCTTTCTCCTAAAATATATAATACTATTTCTAAATTAGTGTTTTGTTTATACTGCTGTATGTGTATTTTTGTTTCTATGTATTACTTTTGTTTATTATTTCATACGCTTTATTTTTATTTTATGATAAAAGAGTTAAAAATTTTTAAGCATTACCCTGTATATTTATCTTTATTTTATTGTCGTTGATGAAATAAGTGAAATCACTTATTGAGTATTGGTATATTTACATTATTTATTTTACTAAGTTTGTAATATTTTAAAAATATACGTATAAAAAGTATTCTAAAGGGTCCGCCAATAAGCGCGCTCGATCTTTAAAATGAAATAAAGCAAGTTGTGTGAGAGGTATAAATGAAATTTATTTTTTGTTTGAAAGAGTATTCGAAGGCATTATGTATGGAAAATAATATCGGTCAAATGTCCACCTCGGCTTCGCTGGGTGGCGCGCATACGAGAAGTCCAATTTTCAATGACTCTGGCGCACAAATCGGGCTGTATTTCATCGATGGCGTGGCGTATGTTGACTTTGAGGGCATCAGTGTTTTGTGGTTGGTTTGCGTAGACCTGTGATTTAAGAAAACCCCACAAGAAATAGTCTAGTGGGGTTAAATCGCACGATCTCGGTGGCCAGTTGATGTCGCCTCCGCGCGAGATAACCATTCCTCCGAAGCGCTCGTGCAGAAGATCCATTGTGGCGCGCGCTGTGTGGCTCGTAGCGCCGTCCTGCTGAAACCACATATCCTCGACATCCATATTGTCGATTTCATGCCAGAAAAAGTTCGTTATCATGGATCTGTATCGTTCGCCGTTTACCGTGATGGACACACCATCGTCGTTCTCGAAGAAATACGGCCCGATGATGCCTCCGGCCCAAAATCCACACCAAAATCCACACCAAACCTTTGCTGGGTGCATTGCGACCTGGTGGACCTCCTGTGGATTGTTCTCGGCCCAATAACGGCAATTCTGCTTGTTGACATTCCCATTTAACCAAAAATGTGCCTCATCGCTGAAGATGATTTTGCGACCAAAATCGGGGTCGACTTCCAACTGCTCTAAAGCCCAATCAGCGAAGATACGGCGCTGTATATGGTCGTTTATTTTGAGCTCTTGTGTCAGCTGGATCTTGTACGGATGCATGCCCAAATCCAGATGCAAGATTCGGCGAAGTGATGTTTCCGAAAGGCGGAGTTCCTGTGCGCGACGTGAAATTGACTGTCGCGGATTTTCACGCACACTATCGCGCACAGCGGCGACATTCTGGGCAGATCGGACGTTTCGACGACGCGTCGGTGTTGGCTGATTGTTCACCGAACCGGTTGCCTCGAATTTGTTAATCAAACGACGGATAGTCGACTCAGCAGGACGATCAATTGCACCGTAAAATTGGCGGAGCGCGCGGAACGTTGCTCGAACCGATGAATGATTTTCGTAATAAGTTTTAACGATTTGCACATGTTGCTCGCGGCTGAATTGGTTCATGGTGATTTGTGAAGATACGCTGAATAATAACAACTACGTTTGCCAACTCTACCACAAACAACATGGCCGCCATGAGCTGTCAAAGATCGAGCGTCCCTATTGGCGGTCCCTTTATATATCAATTGCGACCACTCACTGACTTTGGTCATTTTGGGTAAGTGACTGTCATCACTAGTCCAAAATGCACATTTAAAGGTTATCAACAAATAAATAGTACCGATAGTAATTTCATGCAATGAGGCAATATTATCCCAAGGAAGCAAATGTCTCAACTTATTTCTCCCGACGTGCTGTTGTCCACATTTCGAAGATATCGTAATTATATTAATTTTATAGAGGCTTGTAATATTTATTATACAAAAAAGTATGGACTACAAAGAAAAATGGCTCACAATATATTTCAAATCAAGTTAGATTTCCAGTATGAACGTTCCACTATTTATTTAAATATTATTTAACAAAATTCAAAGATTAGTATATCATATCAAATCATGACATATCAAATTATATATACCAAGTCTCGCTTAGGATTATGATGTTAGCGGAACTAAGGAAATGCAACGCGGCATTAATCAAATGATCATTGTTTTATTTTCTTACAATTGATTTGCAATAGGGATTATGACTAAAATTTTAAATATAAAAATAACACTAAAAGACAGCGTAACGTATAAATAAATAAAACGTGCGTAACGTTGTAATAAAACGTGTACTTCGCAAAAAAAACAAGATTTCTACTTCCGCACGATCAGTATGAAGGATCTAAACAGCGATAAAATTGAAGCGGCCCTAAAGAAGCTGTGACGTCATCAACTACAATATTCGGTATGCGTTGCGCCGGAAAGCGGCCGAAAGAACTATGAAAACAAGAGGTCGAGTGCTGGGATCTCCTCTAGCCGACCGAATCGGTCTTCTCGTCGTTTGTAAATTGTAGGCTGTGGCGTCACGACTCTGACCTGTTTAAAAGGGTTTGCTTGCGCGCGAGAATTTAATAATTTATAACAAATTTATTATTGGGAATTAAGGCGTCATATTTTGCATATCTTATTTTTCTTATGGTAGAACACTTTTATGCAATAAAAAAAATTGTTCCGTATTTATTATGCAAGTGCATATACTTGATGATACAAAGCTGTTTATTTTATTACAATTCATATTGTACGATTATTGGCTGTTGTAAAGTACCGACTTTTCACAAGATTTCGTGTATCTCGTTTATCACTAAAGGATAAGTATCAATACACTATCAATACATTATAGAATAATATACCTATATAATGTCATATAAAACAAGGCGAGGGGCATGAAATCAACCAAATGGTAATACCCAATATCACACTTTCCAATAAAAATATGAATTTTGATCGGTTTTGTGGTTCTCAATTTTGTTAATTTCATATCTAGTTTCACCATTTAACTTTCCTAACTAGGTTATGCAATCATTTGAGGGAAATTTAGATGATAGAAAAAAATTGAATTGATACGAATTATAAAGTAGAAATGCTAAAAATGAACAACTTACGGCGACGAAAGTACCCGAGGAGTGATGTAGGCCAACCAAATGTAGGAAGGATCCCTCGAGACAACACCTCCGGGGGTAATACACGCCGGCGAAGAGCGCCAAAAGCCAGGCTCTGCCGGTGGGGCCCATCAGCAGGACTGGGGGTGGCTGCGCAAGTGGGTGCGAGAACTTCGCGTGACACTGAATACATTCGTGGGAAGGATCACGTGAAACGCGCGGTGTGCCCCTTACGAGGCGGTCTTGGCTTACATAAATATTAGGGTTAAAGAGCGATACTACCGCTCGGCCCTCTCTTATCGACGTCACATTTTTAGCCAAGAATATTGCCGTGTTAAAACGACCAACCTATATTTTAATAGTTTTCAGAAGTGTACGTACTTTCGGAGTTGTATAAAAGTGAAAAGCTAATATTGTGTATTTGTTAATAGTAGTAAAATGGATATTTTTAAAATAGGCCACTTAGTCGATCTAGACGATCAATCAATCAAAGATTTATTTAATAATTATTAATTCAATATGACATCGCCTATTATCTCCATGCCTGGGACCAGCCAAACATCCACGCGCAGCAGGCCTCGTGGCAATTGAGGAGCCGGGCGCCGAAGGGGTCCGAAAAGTTAAGAACAAATCTTGTTAAAGTGTTGAAGTGTCTACTTCACTGTTAATTCATTATTCACACAACATATCACGATATATCCACGGTCAAGTGTCAATATGGAAGAAGACCAATCCCTCCAATTTTATTTTAAAACCAGAGAACCTTCCAATTTTATTATAAAATTAGTCGTTAGTTAGATTTAGTGCGGTTTGTGCTGCATGGGAATATATTTGGGTTTGAACTAGTGGACGATACTAGTGTACGATATTTTTAAATTATGAATATCAAAAAAAAATTTTAGGTACTTCAATTTACAAAGAAAATATATTAGTTTATTTACTAATTTTGAAAGGTGTGTCAGTTCTTCTCTATTAAGAATTTAATGTGTTAAATTGGCGAATTGTCTCGTATTACATTAACACAACTTTTTTTAACTCTAATGAACATAATAAGGAAATTCTAAAGACCTTAAATACTTATATTATACAGAATAAATTAAGTTATATAAATCGAGCAACCCCTATAAATATAAAATTAGAGTGTGAAATATATTAAGTACCAAGTCACGAAACAAGTTATAAATACTACATGTCAAGAACCATTTGTACGGTAATTATTTTTCAGTGCGTTTCGGCACTAGGACAGTATATGGCTATATGGCAACATCATTATAGATAACATTTCGAGCTACATGCGTTATCTATAGTTATCTATTATCTATAGAGTATTTGTATACCTATCTGTGTGCGCCTAAAGTTTGCAACATATTTAATATGCGCAGTTAGGAGAAATTATATATAAGAAATTATAAATTATAACCAAATTATATTTTCATGATCGATTGTTCATAGAAGTAACATTAAATATCTATAGAGTTCCCACCACCCACGGGTGTGCTTCACCTATAGTTCCCGCGAGACGAGACGATAAGTGATAAGGCATTGTCTCGTCTCGTCTCGAAATTTCGAGATTAATTTTTTCGAGATGAGACGAGACAAGGCCTTGTCTCGTCTCGTGTGGGAAAAAATCTGGCGACAGAAAGATGCATTATTTTAAAAAGAACAGCATAATAAATCATTACATTTTTGGATTTTATGTTCAAATCTTGAAATGTCTATACTTCATACTTCATATTGTAAGTATACCAATCTTCAACTTTTTACGCTATAATTACTTTAGAAAACACTCGATTGGTTGAGTCAATTATCAATGTGTTGATATATTATATACAGGTTGGCCCAAATTTCAGGGATCAAACTATACCGGGTGATAGAACTTTTTAAAATAAGAAAAAAGTTCATATAAATATGGGTCGGGATATTCATATTTTCCGATATACCTACAGGGTATCGAAATTTAAAAAATATTTTTTTTAATTATTGACCTTAATTGTAAAGATAAAAGTTTGAAAATTGGCAAAAATATTTTTTACTTTATGCTTGTTTTGGAAAGAAATTTGCAAAAAAAATGTTTTCCCCTATTTGTTGTCAAACGAATGTAGTTTCACGACCATAGACGTACGTTGAAAAATATTTAGAGCGAACAAAGGAGGCGAACCCTCTAAATTACAGGCTTCTATACAATTTTTTTCCAAGACCACCAAGAATTTTTTTCCAAGATTTTTTTCCAAAAAAGCAGCATAAAGTAAAAAATATTTGTGCCAATTTTCAAATTTTTATCTTTACAATCAGTCAATAATTAAAAAAATAAATTTTTTATTAAACTTCGATACTCTGTATCTCGGAAACTAAGCATTTCCCGACTCATATTCGTATGAACATTTTTTCCAATTTTAAAAAGTTCTATCACCCGGTAAAATTTGGTCCCTGCAACCCTGTATAAACAAAAAAAAAATGAGGGAAGAGAAACAATCATCATAATCCTAAGACCTTCTAATCCTTTTTATTGAAGACATATTTAAAATCTATCCAATTTCTTTAAAAACGCCACAAAAATAAGACTAACCGGTCAACACGGTAAAACCGAAAACGTAAAGAAACCCTCATATCCTGTATCCTGTTAATTTCATTACCAGCTTATTATTTTCCACCGGGCCACCTTTCCACCAAGCGGTGGAAAGCTTTTAGATCTTGAATGCTTGCTACCCCAATAAACAAAAGACCTGATAGTATTATTTGAGTATTTTTTTCTTCTATGTAGCCATTTTTTTACCAATTTCCATGTACCATTACCATAAAACTGAATTCAAGTAGTTCCGCTAGTTTTACTAGGTTCAACCGTTGATTGATGTAAGTCCTTTAATCAACGGTTCAACGTTAAACCAGCCAAATATCACAATAAATCAAAAGACCTTAAAAAAACAATACCTTACCATAAGATAAGGTGTTGTTAAACAATACCTTAAAACATTGAATCCATTGATCAAATCTGACCTGTCGGGTAAGATTTCTACTATCAGGTCACGATTTTTTACAATCTACACAGAAAAAAATACACTTGAGAAATGGTAACGTCAAAGGATTAGGTTCGGCCTCACTCTAAAGCATGGTCAGCAATTTGTCCTTGGCAGAACCTACATAGGTACATGACTACGCGACTGCTTGTGACTGATAAAAAATATACGATAGCTGGATACATTACTTCTTGGTGCTTTGATATTGTATACAAGTAGGTACATAATTGCCTCTATAAACAAAAGATATTTCTCTAAACTAAGACCAGTTAAACTATTTGAGCACATTGTAGTAGGATTTCTAAAAATATGTGAAAAATTGGAAAGAGACTGCAAAAAATACCTCACTAATTTTTTATTTTTTTGTTGCTATTTTGTTTCGCTGAAACGAATTTTATACCTACCCGTTTTCGAGAAAATTGCTAATTGCTGACGTAAAAAGTTTTTTGATTTTTTTGTTAATATATGACATGAAAATTTAGTGTTTAGTGTAGTAGTAATTTGTTACTACATACTTTTTTTATCAAAAAATATGTTTAAACAAAAAAAACTAAGACACTTAATGGCTGATCCGGATCAAGCAGTTTGTTATTCGACCTGCCTGCACTGGATTTGTACTAACCGGCTATACAAGACGTCTATAAACTTGTTCTGAGATGTAACGAATTTGTTGTGATATTTTTATTATCATAAGTTCTATTTAAGTGTTAAAACTAAGAGAGTGGATGGATTATACGAACAAAACAACTTGTAATTTCAGCTGCATGCACTGGATTTGTACTAACTGTATATATCAGATATTTTAAAACTTGTTCTGTTGTACCGAATTAGTTACGACGTTTTATTATATATATTAGTTATTATATCATATACGAGTAGCTACTATATTTATATCTCGATTTATATAAATAAAACTAAGACACACGGACGATGATACCAACAAGGCAATTTGTTACTTAAACAGCCTGCACTGGATTTATTTCAACGTTTTTATATCATAAGCTCTATTTAATTAATTATGACTAACGCGCATAATTTATTATACGAACGAAACAACTTGTTACTTCAATTGCCTGCACTGGATTTATACTGACTGTATATATTAGACACTTTATTCAAATGCATTTCATAGGATCTGTCCAAATACTCATTTAAGAAAATAAGAAAAGTTGAAAATATGTATAATATGTATTGCCATAGTACGAGAGCTTAGGGTTTCAGCGAGATTCCATAGAGCGAGAGCAAACTGGCGTGGAATGTTATCCTAAAATGTTGTCATTCGTTATTAGGTATCAACCGTTTCTGGAAATGGTCATAAAAAATGTAATAGCAGTCCACACAAGATTGCTCCGCATCTCACTTGGCCCTATGCTCTCGTACTAAGGCAATAATAAAGTTTACTAACATTTCTTACTTTTGTGCTTTTATAAATGACAATGTATAGTTCTCTGTACTTTAGGATTTCCGAGTGTCACAATTTGTTTTCAGTATACAGTCGGCTAACATCAAAAGCTTTTTATGGTTGTTTGTTTATCCTTTACTCTTTGCCGCCAGCCGCCTGAATTGTGACATTCGGTAAACTAAAACTCCAGTCCACTATATTATCGCTTATATCACGGTGTGACGCAACTCATTTTTCCTGATTTGTTAGGAAAACAGTTTTAAGATTAATAAATTCTGAGGGCTTTAAAAAAATTACTCTATTTGGCGTTTTCCTTTTTTACTTAGTCAAAGTATAAGTAATTATACTTGCAATTACCGCTAAGAAAGTACAAAATCAACTTTTTTAATGCTTACAATTAATAAGAAATAAAACGTCACAATTAATAAGAAATAAAAATACATAATTCAGGTAAACAAAATACATAATTAAGATTAAACAACATATCAATACAAGACAGCAATATAAATAATGTTACAAAACATTAGCCAAATCATAATATTAAGACTTAATACAAGTTTAATACAATACATCTCTTTGCATTTTTCTATATGTTCATAGATGACAAAAATGAAAATATTCTTTCGCCTTTCAGAAAAGACGGCTTTTAAAAATAAACCAAATAGGTAACTAATTATATAAATATAAAATCTTATATAAATATATCCTATATAGTTTTAAACTTTTTATATGGGAAAATAGTTATATTCTTTCTGAAAATAAAAATGAATTATACAAAGTATTCTAAAAATACTTTTTTAAACCAAATAGTTAATCATGTGGGAGGTTGAGGTAAAACTGCTTAAACTCTATTAATTTAATAAGAGGTTGATCACCTTCACAGAGGGATTTTATATCACGGTATTTTAAGTGTCATTTAATTTACGTAAATCAGAGTAAAGAGACTTAAGTTTAAGCCCTTTTAATTCAATAATTTTGCATTTTAATGACAATGTTTCGTATTGAGCTTGAAGATGACTCGTTTTGAAGAGTATTTTTTTGTTTAGCATTTCATTACTTCCATTTCCATTATTTTTGTCCATTTAATAGACTGTCCGGAGTCAGAAATTTTAGCTCTAGAATTTTGAGGTCCTTAGACATATTTTTGAAATGAAAAAAATGGTATGCGCCAAGGTATAAACCATATATAGTTGCTTTTTCCTAGCTAGACGTATTATTGGGTACAGCTGGGCAGGAACAAAAAGATCACCTGCATGTGACATCGCTGTTGATATTGCGCTATGGGCTGAGTTACCCTCGTTTTGCCCATGATAAGCCCCAAAATACGAAAAGAGAACTCTTTTATATTTCACTGTTGACCACGGTATAAAGCAACATAGCTGGAGGAATGGAATTTTTGTTCTACCCTGTTCACCCGTCTGAGAACAACGAAACAGAATCGACACCTTCAGAATCAAAATCTTGAAGCTTTATAAACACAACTACTGATTTCCGCTGCACCTCCTTGCTGAAGACCGTTAGGATTCAAGATACGCCATTTCGTGAAATTGCAGAGTTGGTACTTGTAAACAATATTGTCGACTTATCATCTTAAATTTCGATTTTTTTATAATATATACAGTCACCTAAGCTGAAATTACCTAAATAGTATCAAATAGTAACAAATTTGGTACGACTTAGAAACAAGTTTTAAAATGTCCAATATTTACAAATATTATACAGTTAGTATATATCCAGTATAGGTTTCTAAAGTAACAAATTATTTAGTTCGGATCATCCATCCAGGGTCTTAGTTTTATTTACATAAATACAGCTTACACTGTTTACCGTTTGAATTTTTTGTTAATATATAATTTTGCTAATATAAAAATTTAGTATTTGGTGAAGTAGGTAGTAATTTGTTGCTACATCATTTTTATTATTATAGAATTTGTTTAAACAAATTAAACTAAGACACGTTATTTCTGGGAAATGGATTAGCCTTATAATTAATAATACATAAAACATAACACTTATTTATTATTCGTTACTCTGAACTTACTCTTAATTTCATATCTTACAGCGAACATGATCTCGTCTTCTGCCCACACCAAACTAGTTATTTTATATCAGTATAATTTTATATATAAATAAATACATAAGCAGATTAATTACATGAGATAAAAGGGTTAAAATGGTCACACGATAAAAATATTAACCCTATGTAAAAATCGGCAAATATTATTTAACATATAACCAAATTAATACATATCTGTTTCTGATGATGTGACACATTTTAGTTTTCTTGAAAATATATAAAACCCGTTCGTTCATATTTGATACGTTTTTTCAGTGTAACATTTTAAATCCAACTTGGCTATTGGGGTATTGCTTTGACGCTGTTAGTTGCGTGACTGATGTATAACTATAGCCTAGCGGGTTAATGACTTATTTTAAGGGTAATAAATCTTTCTTGAAATACATTTAAATCGCTTTTAAATGCTTTATATTTTATTCAGTATTCCAACTACACGTATTTATCATCTTGCAATCTTAAACTGAGGATAATTATTTTTATGAAGCATATGTAGAGGAATGACAAATTTCAAGGAAAATTGGATTATTAAAATTATTAGGAACCTATATATAACTTTAGCGCCATTTCTTCTTTTTTTCAATTCATGTCAATATCTGTATTAGTAGCGAAGATATGATTTAATAACGTCATTAACTTTAAACTTTTAACACGAAAGCTCTTGAACTCTTGATAATGAATGGAATAATATTTTAAAATTAGCAACAAATCTAAACTAAAACATACAGTTCATATTTTATGTTGTCTCCGGAGGAAAAATTAGGGCTTTCATGTATTTTGGCATACCATCAAACAAATGTCACACTCATTCTATGCTTGCACGACAGCTGCAATAAGTTCCCTCAGGTTCACAGAAGCAGGAACTGGGGCTCAAATATGCTTTTCTGCCATGTCCTAAGCCTGTTCGACAGGGTAAAGATCTGGGTTTCTCGCAGGGCACACAATACGTTTATCGGTTAACCTAAACCTGATCCAAATACGCAGAAACCATTCTTGCCATACATATAGCATGGAATTGTTTTTAATAAATGGGGCAAATGCGCATAAAATAAATGGGACCAAAGATAAAGATAACATATGGTTCCAAAATGTCAGTAATGTATCTCTCAGCAGTTATTGCCCCACCAATTACCACCACTAACTTTATACGAGCTTCAAGACTAATTCCTCTCCACACCATAATTGAGCCACCACCAAAACTAATCCTTCTTATAATATTACACGCGAAATCCTTTCGCCACCTCTTTGCCATTCTCTGCGGTAGCCATCTGGAGATAACATACACACACTCGATTCCCGAATTTTAATGTATAAAACTGACAGGTTTCTTGTCTTTAATCCATCTATATTTAGCCTTCTTCTCACAGTTCGTAGGATAATATCTATGTCACGTACATATTGTAAAGCATTCAGCTCACTAACTGAAGTAGTTAGTATTTTTCCGGGCAAAAAATTATCGCCCTGCTGAGTTCTTGAATCTGCTGAATCTTATTCTCCAGATCCCATTGTCCTGATGAATTCTCCAGTTTCTCGAAACCATTTGACGGCCTTTGAATACTGTATCTCTAAACACCTAGAACTTGTAACCTAGTAATACAATATACCCCAAAATGCTAAATTCTGCCGTCTATAACTTAGAAATTAATCATATGCTGCGACATAAGTGAGAATTGAGGTAAATATCAGTCATAATTTCAGGAACCAAAGTGTATCTCTAATACGATCAATTGAATGTTTAGCGAAAAAAATATTTATATCATAAGAAGAAAATAATGATTTTATACGTTTGTGTCCGTTATAACTTTTTGTGAAAATACGTAAATGATCGTCAAATTTCAGAAATGCCAACGCTTTGGTTAAAAACCTTCCATCACATAGATACTATTTCTCACATGTATCTAAAAAAATTAAAAACGAAATTATCGTTATTCTGAGTTGAGGATTTAGTAAATGTATTCCTGATTCTATACCTATATAGTTGTAGAATAGTGGGATATTTTATAGTTAGTGGATATGGATAAGTTTCTATTGACCGGAAGATGATGACAGTTGATAATAGGGTCCGCTTTCATATAGTATGCCTTTTATAGGAGTGAAAGTGTATCCTATGACATTACGCTAATACGCTTTGCGGACGCTTTCCGGTCTTATGAAAAACTGCATTTTCACTTGCACAAGACATGTTTTTCTCCGATAATATAATGTTTGTTTTTATCAGAAAAAAGTAAAATAAATTTATAGATTAATGATTTTCTTATAGGCTTTTTAACGATCTTTTTTCGCGGCTTTTCTGGTTTTTCTCGGTGGAAATACAGCTAGAGTTTCGGTAGAGCTTATTTTGTACTTGTAGTTACTGCTAGAAACTCAAAAAACGTTTTTTAGAGCATTTTTGAAGGGGTTTTCAGAAGCAATTTTGTCATAAACAACAATTGGCTGTTTAATTTATATACATTTTCATCTATGTATTATACTTTAAAACCCCGCACAGTCACATATGATTTTTTAATGCCCTAAAAAAGTTCTATAGCTAAATATGATATACTTAAATTTTTGGCACGCGATTGGCGGGGTTCCTAAGAGCTTTAACGGTCACGTGAACTTGTAATAAAAAAAGAATTCCAAGTTTCCATTATGCATGTCGATAAAAATAATGAGTTTTTGATGTAAAAAAAATGAATTAAAAAATTTTAAAAAAAATTAAAAATGAAAATTTTCAAATTTTCAATTTGCAAATTGATTGCAAAAATGAAGAGACTGATTAGTGAATTCTGAATGAAAGAATGAATGAATGGTATAAAGGTATCAAACATACGAGCCTTCTCTGTACGTAGCTCGGCTTGATACATTATTGACTTATATTTTTTGGGAACGCCACTGGGAATATTTGTT
>CAXKVY010009541.1:0-18870 GCA_964058915.1 Tetropium fuscum
CATGGCAAAAAACCCGTGAACGTCTTAGTTCATTATAGCCCTGTTTTTTAAGACATAATCAATAGCCTATTTGATTTTAGTTTTATTGATATTAGTAATTTCTTTGACGACAATATCATAATCATGCATCATTGAACAGGTTAAATTAAAATACTTATTTCCTCACATCGCACCTTTAATCGCGTCACATGTTTAATATGAAACTAAACTTTCCATTCGCAGGTCTGCATATAATCTGAAATTTGCGCAAAGATAACCGTCACGGAAACGTAGTAAATCAAATTTTATAAATATCAGATACACGGAGCGCGCGAGCCTTGAGGCCAGTAAAGCACACCTTGTAACATTTTTCGGGGATTTTGTTGTAAAATATTCATGCGTTATCACGTTCCCGCTCATCTCGCGATATTGCTAGTTATCATAAAAATTCTATCACCACATAAATCCCGAATAAAAAAATACTTCTACGCCGAGCCCGCATTGTGTCGCATGCCGTATATTTGATACAATCTTAATCTATTTTCAGGTGGCCCCGGAAGAAATAACACCTTGTCTATTATTTATAAGTATGTGGACGATTACTTCATTCCTTTCCATAGTATTCAATTAAAGGGAGTTGTTGAATGGGAAGCATGGGAGGTAAGTAAAAATGCTGCTAAGTAACGCTGAGACTAGCAGGTCCATATGTACAGGCGCTGACTGAGAAATTATAGAGGCGTAACGCTTTTCGTTGTTGTCATAAGGTTACACTTTCATTTGTAAAATCGGAGAAAATAGACTGTTATCATCTCCCAGGCTAATAGACATCATTCCAAGAGTGCCTTCTATATTACCGTCCCTCTATTGCCATCGAAAGCATTCAAACAGTAATTCGTCTGTCACTGCAAATTCTTCATCAACACCTCTTATAAAAATAGCTATCTGGGCTGTGGCAGATAAATCTGTACTTTCATCCAAAGCAATCGAAAATGCTTGAAAATCAGCCAATCTATCGGTCAATGTCTTTTTGATATCACTAGTCATCATATCTATACGTCGAACAACAGTACGTCGCGATAAGCTCAGTTCCCCAAACTCTTTCTTCTTTTCCGGGCAACATCTACTAGGCACTCTTTAACCAACTGTCCCTCAGAAAATGATTTGAATCCTTTAGATTTGATTTTTGTGAATGAAACATTTGTTCTTTCCTAAATCGATAATGAGTTTTTTAATTTTATCTTTTCTTAACTGTTACTTCAATTTTCTGAATCTCTCTAGGGCCGGATCCGGCTCGGGGGTTGGCCATGTATTAAATAAAGCAATAAAAAATATCAGTGATAAGACCCATTGTCACCACTCACTAAACACAAGCCCCCCTGGTAATGGGGTAAAAATAGCATTCGTTTTTCTTCCTCGATAAATAAACGATGAAGTATCGGTTATCGTCATCGGTCGAGGTTTAGTTGGTTCCACCCAAATCTGGACGGATTTTGGTTGGTGAAAATTACATCTGGATTTTATTTTAGTAAAGCAGACTTTTTATAGCGGGTTAACGAAATAACTGTCGAATTTTACTTACCTATTAGTGGAAGAACGTTAATGATAATATTTTTATCCTTTTTCGATTGACGTTTATGACACAAGATAAGACACATTAAGTTTAATAACAATAATTAGTATATTTTAAAATGTAAAAAATATTAATAAAAGCAGTCAAATAAAATATAAAAAAATCTTATTTCAAAATTACAAAGTTAACAATAACAAATCTATAGTTATTAGCCTCTAAAGTTAAGATGCCGTGTAAGGTATATAAATACAAATTTCAAAATCTTAGTCCAGTTATATGTACTGTTTTAAATCGTACTCTCGAATTTAGATACTTTATACTGATTACGTTATTCATTATATTTTTAAATACATTAATCTTGTTATTTATAAATACCTTATCATGAATTCTAATCGTTGAAATGAAATCGAATCTTCATCGTCAGATTCGATAAACCTTCCCGATTCTAGTAGATCATCGAAATCTCCAAGACCATCACTGTCCTCGTCTCTAATATTATTTCCAGTCTGCATTGGTTCTTCCTCCATAATTTTAATTGAATCATTAATTTCCTCGTAGGTTTTTCTTCCACATTGGAGCATTTTCAGAACCATGACAATTTGAGCATAAATTTGTGCATTTTAAACCATGTTTTCCCAGACCCTCCTAGCCCCTTCCCCACTTCTCTATGAAATACCTTTTGATGGGCTAAAATTTTCCGTAGGTCACTCAAGTATATAAGTTATCTTGAAATAGCAATAAATAGGCATCTATACAATAAATAGCCATCTGAATTTCGTTGATGCAGCGTTGAATCTCCTTCTTTAATGCACGGGTGGTTAGGGGCCTGTTGACATAGACCTGTGATTTCAAACAACCCCATAAAAAGAAATCTAATGGTGTTAAATCACACGATCTAGGGGGGCAATCCTGATCACCGAAACGCGAGAGTACACGGCCTGGAAATGTCTCATGCAGTAATTGAATTGTTTCACAGGCTGTATGGCATGTGGCACTGTCTTGTTGAAACCACATATTGGCCACATCAGTATCATCCAATTTCGCCAGAAAGAACTGCGTTATCATGTCGCGATATCGAGCACCAGTAATATTCACTGCTTGACCAGCCCCATTTTCAAAAAAATATGGTCCAATTATGCCTCCAACCCAAAATCCACACCAAACAGTGACACGTTGTGGATGGTTCTCAGAACCCCAAAAGCGGCAATTTTGGCGATTAACAAAGCCATCAAGGTGAAAATGTGCTTCATCGCTTAGGATGATGTTGCTCGAAAAATCAGCATCCATTTGTTGTTCAATAATCCATTCAACGAACTCTCTTCGCTGTGCATGGTCATTAGGCTTCATTTGTTGCGTTAATTGAATTGTGTAAGCATGAAGACACCGATCTTTAGTGAGTATACGCTGTAGAGAGCTTCACACTCTCTGTAGAGAGCTGTAGACACTCTCACGCACTGCTTCGATATTGACATTTGAACGGCTTGTTCTTGGACGACCAGTGTTTGGCGTCTCCAACACCAGTCTCCCTGAATTTTTCAATTAATCTCTTCACAGTTGACGAAGTTAGAACACTATTTCGGCCATATTTTGTATGCAATTTTCGAACTGCGGCCGCCAAGCTTTCATTATTTTTGAAATATTGTTCAATAATGAAGACACGTTGTTCTATCGTGTAACGCTCCATTTTTACTAACCCTAAACTGTCAGCTATCGAATTGTTTTTTGTTTGGGGCTGCCAACACTTTACTGCACAAATGGCGGCAAATACAAATCTTGCGTTAATTTTGAGACATCCTTTAATTTACAGAAGATTCTACAACTTTCTCAAAATAATGTAGATGTCATCTGTGATTTTTTTAAAGTTTAATTGCAAATCCAATATAAGTTGGTTATTTAAAAATTATGTTTATTATTTCTTACTACACACCTAAATCGTAAATTGAGATGTGTATTATATTAGTAATACTTAAGTTTTTCAAAAATAAAATGCTAAAAAATTATGTTTATATTTATACATAACCTTGTCCTTGTGTGTATAATAAACAGTTAATAGACCTATCGAGTCAGAGGAAGCGAGTAAGATAAATAAAACGCAACTTGTATTGAATGAGACAATAACTCGGTGCGTAGTACGTTCTGCGCAATGTTCTTGTGGCAATGTATAGGCGCCGTTACACGGCGTGGGGAGTGGCACGCACTTGATCCTGTCTTCACGTCATCTGCACTTGATCCTGTCTTCATGGTTGCTTTTACTTTCGTGTTTAATTTTCGGAACGTGCCCATTAGTGATTCTTTCTTCTTCTTTAATTCGCTGATTGTGCAAGTAATACTAAAATTTTATTGGATTCGCATCCAGGAATCATGTACAGCATTTCTATCTTTGTGCTCATTGTGCTTCGGTTTCCAAATTATTGGTTCTTGCTCGTATAGGCATAAAAATTCTGATTGCTTCGTTTGACCACTGCATGTTGTCACTTGCTTAGCTAAATATCTACTGAATTTGACTAATTTTTAAAATTTACGGGCGAAGACTCCGCGCCGTGTAACTGTATACGCATGCCAGTCCACTTCGCGCGCTGCGCGGCTTTGAAGTGTGCAAAGTTTACCGCCAATCGACGGGACACAGCACGCCACGCCAGCACAATTATACGGCGTGTGGCGCGACAGTTTTCACTCCAGGCGTGGCACTCCCCACGCCGTGTAACGTCGCCTTATGATAGTATCCATACTCAATATTATATTAAATTATTAACTAAGGTGTTATTCTAAACTTATAAAATGCCAGGGACCCAATCGTATCCCAAACATTAGTAATAAACACGTAATAAACACTTAATAAACATAAGCATGCTAAAGCCAGTCTGGAAATTGCCACAAGCATGCACGCGCACGCTAGTATTTGACGTATTCGAAAGAACTCAAATGGATCGGTATATTATGTTTCATATATTTTGTTATCATTTCCAATGTCTCCGATAGTTGCAAGGATTGCGAAATCTGTGAATTTTTACCAAAGTCTTCAAATCAGCATTAATTGAATTTATGACACGTTAATCTGGTATATATTGAAAATAATAATGGCCTTAGTATAGAACCCTGTGGTACTCCACGATCCAAAGTTACTACATAAGATGATTCACTGTTTAAAATTACCATTTGTTTGCGATTCATTAGATAATTCTGAATTAACTTTACTACATTGTTACTGAAGCCGATATAATGTAATATTGACAGCAAAATGTTGTGATTAATACATCAAAAGCTCTTGAGTAGTCAAGTAGAATTAACACTGTTAATTCATCAGTATCCGATGCCTTTAATATATCATCTAAAATGCTAGAAAGAACAGCTGTGCAACTATGACAACTATATATATTAATAAAGTGTTGTAGGAAGCGATAATTTTTAATGAAAAAACAGCGTAAAATGCATCTGAATTATATTCCTTTTTCACCTGTAAACCGTCCAAATTCAATGGGCCTGCCTACATTGCGGAGATTCGAGAGTTTCCAAAATACTATGCTTGCATATTCGGTTTCTATTTATATTTACATTGAGTTACATTTTAGGTAGAGAATGGAGAAGTTTTGTTACTAGCAGCAACTCCGTTTGAAGGCATTAAAAGTTTTCGATACGACGGATGGCGTTTTGTCGAGAACAAAATTAAAGAGCCTTATAGTGAACTTACCTCAAGCGGTATTAAAACGATGCATTTTTATGAATTTCTCAACAAAACTGTTATAGGTAAGTAATATAAATAGGGTGGTAATATGCAAAGTCAAAAAAAAATATTTCTATAAAGGAAATATTGCTAAAATAGTGATCACGTATTCACCAGTTGTTTTGCGAAAAAGTGGTCGTCTTTAAAACTACGTATAAATACTTGGTATTTCAATTTCAATGGTTACATATACAGGGTATCACAGAATAACTATCCTTAATTTTCAGAAATGATAGAGGACACTTAAGTAAACATATTTGATTAATAATCTAGTGTCCCGAAATTTCTCGGTGTCAAGAAAAACTATATATAAATACAACAAGACATAAAAAGTGGCGCACCTAGATTTTGTCCCAAATTTGATGTTCAATAACTTTTAAACCAGCCTATCGGTTTTGATTCGGATCGATTTTTTTTTGTTTGAAAGGGCGATTCTTGCGGATGACTATTTTGTAATTGGCTTTCCATAAAAAATGTATTTTTTAATATGTACAGCCTTTAAAAACCGATTATGATTTTGACACGAAATTTGAATGTCGGTGTGGAGTGAAATTTTATTTGTATTGAATTCTTAGGTTGGTCACGGTGTTTACCATTCTTTTTTCAATATTCTCTTTTTTGAATCACCTCTCTAGCCCCTTCAGCAACGAAGATGCGACATTTTAGATGAAACGGTGTTATTAAGTTTGATATTTAACAATAGTTGTGTCAGATCGAAAAATTTGTCGGAGATTCAGGAGTCTCGGATTTATCGCAAGAAGATCTGCTATTGGAATGCGATTACTTCGACGACATCGAGTAGCTCGTTTGGATTTTGCTCGAATTCATCTTGTTTGGAATGAGTTTTATTCACTGACGAATCAAGATTCATGTTGAGATCAGTAGACGGGCGTCGGAAGGTTCGGAGAAGGCGTGGGGAAAGATACGAGGATGGTATGTTCAGTGAAAGGGAGAGTTTTGGCGGTGGTTCACTAATGGCATGGGGTGGAATTACCAGCGATGCCCGAACAGAATTATTTGTGTTTTCACCACGGCAATCTCTAAATGCAGTTAGATACATAGAGATCTTGAATGAACATGTCATCCCAATTGCCCCTTATATTGGCAAAGAATTCCTCTTAATGCAAGATAATGCACGACCGCATACAGCAGTGATGATAACACAATTTTTAAACGATGTCGGAATTAATCGTATGTCCTGGGCCGCTAAAAGCCCTGATATGAATCCCATTGAGCATTTATGGGATGAATTGGGACAACGTGTTAGTAGACGCAACCCAGAGAATCTGAATGAATTGAGGATTGCTCTTACAGAAGAATGGGACAATATCCCTGAAATCACTATCACATATTTGATTGAAAGCATGCCTAGGCGTATGGGAGCTGTTTAGCAGCCAGAGGAGGAAATATTCGTTATTAGTTAGTTTGTTGTTCAGTTATTTTTTAAGTTTATTGTTTTAATCATTAATAATTACAGTCGTTTTACTAAAATGTCGAATAATTCTTTGTTTGTTATTTCTTTTTGATGTTGTTTGTACTTGTAAGTAACAATTATTTCAGCGTCCGTAATCGAAAACGCTAAACATTTCTTAAACGATGAACTTTAGACATTTTCAGCTCCACGGCCTCCTTGTTGAATATCAAACTTAACAACACCGTTTCATCTAAAATGTCGCATCTTCGTTGCTGAAAGGGCTAGAGAGGTGATTCAAAAAAGAGAATATTGAAAAAAGAATGGTAAACACCGTGACCAATAAGAATTCAGTACAAATAAAATTTCACTCCACAGCGACAATCAAATTTCGTGTCAAAATCATAATCGGTTTTTAAAGGCTGTACATATTAAAAAATACATTTTTTATGGAAAGCCAAAATACATTTTTTTATTAAAAAAATTATCAAAATAAGTTTAAAAGTTATTGAACATCAAATTTGGGACAAAATCTAGGTGCGCCACTTTTTACGTCCGTCAGTGTAGTTCGAAGATGCGACCACCGTTTTCGATACACAAGTTGTATCGAAAATACGATGTGTAATCGACGTTCACGAATATCAACAAACGCTAAAATAATGCGAGCCACTAAGTCTTCTTCTGTATAAACAGGTGTGTCATAAACCAGTGATTTAATATGACCCTAAATAGAAAAATCAATTTGAGTCATATCTGGTGAACGCGCAGGCCAAAAAATCGGCTCCCCTCTTCGGATAAAGCGAGGTGAAAACCATAGGGTTCCAACCGCCAATCTGTACATAACACAGTTTTTTTGTTATAAATTTATTCTCGCTATTGAATCAATGTGAACATAGTTCTAAATCCACGTTTTGTCTCAATTTTTAAACCCATAAGGTTCTCATTGCCTAAAAGATAATGAATTAGTCTGTTTCCTGGCATTTTCGTGGGTTCTTTTCAAGTTAAAACAATGAGTTTCAACTCCGATGAATCTTTTGAGGATTTTGAAAGCTCTTGATCGGAATATGTGCCCAAAAGGAAGGGTGCAAAATGTTTGTTATTATAGCAAATCCTGAAAATAATTTTTGAACTTCAGAAAGAATTCAGAAAAAAACTTTGGGACGGGTTATTAGCAATCAAGAAACCCAGTAAATTTTCTGAATACTGAATGCAAAATTAGTCGAATTTAAACACATTTTTCACCTTAAAGTTCCTCAAGTTTCTAAGTACAGTGCCACAAGGTTCTAAGTACACTCATGTCCTTTTTTAAAATTATAAATCAAATCTCAAAAATATATTTCAGCATATTTACTTAAACTAAATTCTAGACGCAAAACATTTTCTGTCACTCTTAACTTTATATTTGTCTTCCTGAAACATTTTGAATTTGTCGTTTGGAACCCTCTGGTTTTCACCTCACGATATTCCTTAATAATTATTCAAAAATAAAAAAACAATGAAATTGACAGTCAAAATAAGTATCGATCAAACAGAAAATTAATGAATTTTCATAGATCTTCGTTTTGCAATCGGATTTAGTGGAAATAGGGCTACCAGTTTGTTTTGAAATATATTCTGTTTTACTCATAAAAACCTAAAAAATCCGAGGATTGTAGATAGAAACGTCTATCTTAAGAAATACTGAATCTGTCCGTTACTTTTCTAACGCGCTGTATAATGATTTTATGATAAAATTACTAGTTCACTTGTCTTTCTTCTAGTGATTGCAAATGAACATGACAATGGAAATATGACCAACATATTTGACATACATAACACCGAGCGCAAAAATGTGTATAAAGAAATGTTGGAATGGTGTTATGGTTACGAAAAGGAATACCAAACGGTAGATGATGTGGATATTTTGAGCCAGCCTTCACGAGGAGACATCCCTCTGGTAAGAAGTTGTTACTGAAGTTATAATCCACTTATAATCTTTACGTCACTAATTATTCTCTGGTCTTTCAGCGTAATCAGGTTTAACTTCTATGAATTATGGATCTTTTACTGAGTTGAGGATAATGTTTCCTATTAATATAGTCCACAAATTTGATTTATTTCTACAACCTTATGTACACTTAGTCGCAAAAATAACGCACAACCAAAATTATGCTCAATTTCAAAGTTGATTTTCTAGCCAACCGATAGATCGATTTAGATAATTTTTTTTTGAACTGTAGCTTTTTTCTTTGATAACTGCACTGTAATAAAACTATTACATGTAACAAAACTATTTATTTAGATTTCAGTTTTAGGCGTATACAGGGTGAGAAAATGAGAATACGTTTTTTTACGTTAAATTTGGGACGCCCTGTAGGGAGCATTATCGACAAAAACGGATGCATAATGAAATCATACTGTAGCGTCATCTTTTATGAACATTTTGTTTTTTAAATTTCTCTGATATCTGCAATGTTAAAGAAAATACACAGTTTTATACCAGAACATGTTTTTCTTCAATAAATCACAATTTTACTGGATACTTATTTGGTTTAACCAACAAAGTAGTCTATGATAAATCAAGAATATCAGCAAATATCGGTTTTTGACAATTCTTTTGTTTATTTATATACTATATTATATACACTATATTACATACACAATATACATGTCAGAGTTCCCAGACTAGGTTTTGTCTATATAGCTCCGATAGACGTCTAAGAGTTATCTGCCGGCCTGGTGAGCGTTATGCGTAGTGCAACAACCTTATTTAATGGAGGCTCTATGATGTTTTGGGCTGGAATTTCATTCACAGCACGGACGGATATCGTACCTTTACGTAGGGGTTCTTTAAATATCAAAAGATATATCAATGTGTGAGCACGTTGTCCCTTTCGCTCCGTATATTGGGAATAATTTTTTACTATTGCACGATAACGCAAGACTACATATAGCGGGCATCGTCAATGAATATTTACATGAAGTAAATATTCGAACTGTAAATTGGCCACCGCACAGTCCCGACATGAATCCTATTGAGCACTTATAGGATATTATTGGCATCAACCCCCTCCTGCCAACTTGCAAGATGTCCAAATAATGGTTACCGATATTTGGAATGGACTTGACCAAAATCAAATATCCAATTTAATATCGAGTATGCTTCGGCGATGTGAAGCAGTTATTAGAAGTAGAGGTGGAAACACGCGCTACTAATGTACTGTTTTTTGCTATGTATTGTTAATTATTGTTAGTGTTATTCTTAGTTTAATGTTGTCAAAATGTCATTTTAATAAAAAAAACATATTTTGGCATAAAACTGTGCATTTTCTTTGATATTCCAGATATCAGAGAAATTTAAAAAACAAAATGTTCAGAAAACATGACGCTACAGTATGATTTCATTATGCATCTGTTGTTGTCGCTAAGCTCCCTACAGGGTGTCCCAAATTTAACGTAAAAAAACTATTCTCATTTTTTCACCCTGTATACGGCTAAAACTGAAATCTGAATAAATAATTTTATTACAGTACAATTACTAAAGAAAAAAGCTACAGTTCAAAAAAAATTATCGAAATCGATATATCGGTTCGCTAGCAAATCAACTTTGAAATTGAGAAAAATTTTTCTGAAGCTGATTGTTCACATCGTCTGTAGATGGGCATCTCTTATTGTACAGGTGCTTCCTTACCTAGCAGTGTCCGGTTAGGATTCCTGTTACAAATCGTAACACATTTTACCATAGACATTGCCAGATAATTCCTCGCCGTCTCTTCGCTGGGATATCTCAAGAGATTTCTGGCTAGCTGACTTGTTTCATCCCACAACGTCTTAAATTTCTTATGGGTCTTTTCCTTTATTATTTGGAGTTTCGCTGCAATTGGTGGTTTACTTGAAGGACTAGGCCCAAAGCTTCTCGGGCTGGCTGCCTTCTTTGCCAGTTTGTCAGCTTCTTTATTGCCGTTGCATTGTGAGTGTCCTTTGACCCAACATAGGCAGATTCATCTGACAGGCTCTCACAAGTGCTTGGTGACATTCCCATGTTGATCCTTTGGTTATTTTATAGTTTCTCAGGGCCAGTAGTGATTGTCTACTATCTGTGCAGATTCTGATTGTCTTGCCCGTTATTCCTCTGCGAGGAATCTCCTGTGCGGCTATTATTATACCTGCGAGTTCTGTTTGTGCTACACTGGCATTTTTATCCATAGCCCAGTTGCATCGAAGACGCGAATTTCTGGAATATAGACCACAGCCTGGAATATAGACCACAGATTTATTCTCCTTTGATCCGCCAGTAAAGACATAGTTTACACCTTCAACACCGGTCTCATCTTCATCAGTAGTTTGTATGGTGTAAGGTTTATCAAAGCCGAGGCGGAATACCATCTGCACATGCCTGTAAAAGGGCTAACGTTTTCATAGCCTCAGTCCACAACGGATTTGAGGCGAGTCATGGTAGTCAATGCCACTTCTTCTAGATGTAGATCTAGTGGAAGATACAGCATTAACTCCATTGCTTGTTCGCATAGCGCCGGTTATGTTCAGACAGGCAACTTATCTAGCATAGATTGAGTTTTGCTGTTATTTGTTGACTCTTCGGCTACCAAACAACAGCTCCATTGGCCTTATGATATATATATATATATATATATATATATATATATATATATATATATATATATATATATATATATATATATATATAGCAGTGTATATCCACAGGATCACCCTGGGTTTTATTCCCCAGGTTTTCCCTACGGTGTTGCGACACTGCTCATATGATATGTAGGCCTCATTTATTCTTCTTTCGACGTGAAGATTCCAGTTTAGTTTAGCATCGAAGGTTACTCCCAAGTATTTCACCTGTGGTGCAAAATGTTTTAGGAGAGATGTCTGTGTTTAGGAGAGCGGGTGCTCTCATTCAAGGGCTATTTAATCCGATTTATCAACAACTTAAATTCAATTTGTATGCCCAAGGATAGGAGGCGCTATTCAAATAAGTGTCAAACATTTTCTCAAAAAAATTACGCTCAAGTCGAATAGCTAGCAATATAAGTTTTCTCTCCTTCTGTGCGTATTTCATGAGTTAAGTAAACCCCTGTTCAAAATTAACGAACTGTTATAAATTTACCGAAATTTTGTTGCTACTTTTTTGCTTAATTTCTAGTCCGATGTCAATGATTTTCTTTGCATTTTAGGTTTGTTTCTTGAGAATGTCACTATACTTCATAAAACGTTAATTTTCGGTTTATGTCGGGCCTAATAAAGATTGTGTAAATAATAAAAATATCGCAATTAAAATCAAATTATAGCAAGTTAAATAAAAGCTTGTAATAAAATAGTCGCGTTTCTCCTTGAGTGTTTCTCACTTGACAAAGTGTGTCACTCTGATTTTTTTTAGGTAATATTAAAGAGAGGGTGATCTTATTTCTGTCATCAGTTTTTTTTGAGAAACCCGTAGGAGAAACACAATATTCAAAAAACAAATATGCGATGTATCACATTAAAAATAATACTTTTTTTTCTCAAAAACAATAAAATGTGTCCCTGAATTTTTTGAATTTTTTAGGTAATATTAAAAAGAGGGTGATCTTTCTATTTCTGTTATCAGTTTCTTTGACAAACCTGTTTTCAGTTTTTTTTAATAATAGCGAAAATAAAGTGAATAAAAAACCAAATGTTAAGGAAAGATAAGGCTACAATTTGATATCAATTGCGAAATATTAGAGTTATTAAAGAAATATTGGAGTGGGGTATACCACCCACGGAGTGTTACAAATTTACGAAAAAAATACACTATTTTTATTACGCCGAAAATTAACGTTTTATCAAAAACAAGAAATATAGTGACAACAATAAGAAATATAGTGTGATTTGTATTCCACAACTTATATATTTGTTCATAAAATTTAGGAAATGGACAGTCCATCGCAAGAAGAAAACAGCGATGACCAAGAATTATCCAAGTCTATCAATTCGTATATGAAATTATTAGAAAACGTCGAAATTAAAATACAAAATTTCCTCCAAACTGAAAATGAGCACATCATTGACCGTGACGTAAAAGCGAAGCAAATAGTGATCGAGGAAAATGTATTTTTAAATTCTCCTAAGATTGAAAATATTAACAAGGTTCCAATAAACAGTCTCCTTGAAAACGTGTTAAATATAAATGAAGGTTTCAATATTGTATCGTCTCTGGAATTTAGTGCTTTAGCGATAGAAGGAGATATATGTCCGGAATATGTTAACAACCATCCTGCTTCCAGCATCTTGCACAAGAACAGTGATTTTAACATTGAGAATCTGTTAGTTCACGGTGAGGTTAACTTTTTAGATGACTTAAGTGTCGCGCAAACAGTGAACAACGAAATCATTGATAAACGAAACGTTCTTTTAAAAAGTGGCGATCAGGATTTAAAAGAACTCATAGTCGAAAATATTGAAGTAAAAGATTTGGAATCTAAAACTCTAAATAGAGTGGCGACAAATATACTTGCAACCAAGAACGTATCTGAAGAAACGCCAAAAATTAAGCACATCAACAAATTGAAAGTGGAGAATATTATAATAGGTGGTTATATTAACAATATTAATGTTCCTACTTTAGAAAAATATGCCCTTAGACACCACGGGGATCAAAAAGTTACTAAAAATTACTTCTTCAATAGTATTGAGGCTAAGGATTTAGAAACCGAAACACTCTCTGGAAGAAATGTTTTAAGCGATTTCGTGCAAATTAGTAAAGGTAAGCAGTTCATAGATAAAGACGTAAAATTTACCATGGATTTAACTGTAAATAACCTCACCGCCAAAAACTATCTGGATAGCATATCAGTAAGGGATGGAATATTAGACATACTACAGAGAAATTCATCCGAGAGGCAATACATCTCAGGAATAAAGTCATTCGAAAATTTGGAGTTACTGAATCCTATAAAACTACAAGGAAAAATAAGGAGTAAGGACTTAGATACGATGAATCCCGTCGTTATAATCGATTCCGATCTTGATCTGAACGGAGACATAAGAATTGCAGGCGACGTTCTAGTGGAAGGAATAATAAAGTCACAGGACATTGTCACTTCAGACGGAGTAAATTCATTACGTCGAGTTCAGGAACAGGCGCTGAAATTAACCGATCCTGAAATACCGATTCACATGGAGTTCCTTCAGCACATAAACGCCCGGGACGTATTTGTAGACACAATTAATAATATCGATCCGCGCTCGTGGATAGTGAATGGTGCAAAACAAACTCAAGTCGTCAAAGGGTGGAAAGAGTTTAAGGCCGGTTTGGAAATAACCGGTGATACGAGCGTTTTCAAGATAAACGATATTGATACTGCTGGGTTACGGACGAATGTCCTGCGGATTAATGGCGATCAGGTGATAACTGGGAGGCATGACGTCAGAACTCTGGTAGCCGAGAAACGGTGAGTTTCATGTACATTTTGATTTACGAAATATAAATAACGGGGCAAATATTTAACATGGGAATTTTGTTTTTAAATTTAAAAAATAACTATCATGTATTTTTTTTATTACATTCTGGGCTGCAGAGTGTAGAGGTTGGCAACTATCTAGTTTGTTTGATACAAATACGACCTCTCCCATCCCGTGTTTTCCAAAACTGTAAACAAAGTTATACGTAATATCTTCTACAACGATTTATAATAAATTTGATTTCTTTGAATGTTTACGGATATTATATACCTTGTTCTAGGTAAAACCTCTCGGCGATCCTAACGTCACAATTTTCATGAATTCCACCTAAACGACCGGACTGATATTTATGATGATTAAGTTGATTCGAGAATGGTTTTCATCTTCACAATTTGATACGATAGAAAATATTTTTTTAATTAATTTAAATATCTATAAATTAGGGTTCTGACTGGCGAATTCGCCATTTCTTCTGGCATATCTTCGGAACGCAAGGTCCAATAGCAATAAACCTAAAATGGGACCCTCTTGAAAACCTCCCTTTTCCAATAAAAAAATAATTTTCAAAATTGATTTATAAATGACGGAGTTCTGAGGTAACGAATATACAAAAATAAACATACAGCCGAATTGAGAACCTCCTGCTATCTGGAAGTCGGTTGAAAAGTCAAATTTTGAATAAATTGTATGATTTGTCATTCGAAAACTTATTGAGAACCGTTGACCTCCCTGCGAAATCTACGAATGTACAAGTAATTTCCTTGTGAATCTCTAAAATTATCGTTTCCATCGGCATACGATCCCATTCTTCCACTAATGCACGTGCCATTTCAGCAAGCCTTTCCGGAGGCCTCTCGCTAGAACGTACCCTTTTCCCTAATTCATCTCACAAATGTTCTATAGGATTAAAATCGGGGCTTCTGGCAGGCCATTGTAATGTAGTGATACCCATAGCAAATGTTTGTTATTTGTTCCCATTTTTCCTATACGTTTCGTAAATGTTGTCAATAAGTTTTTGTGAATTTTTTCGCTTGATTTTGGCTTCATGGTGATATTGCCCTATATTTTATTTTAGTATCAAGAGCCAGCACACAAAATTTGGTACTCGCCCATGGGAGGACGTTATAAGAATAAGTGAATCCCAAATAATATCAGGCAGTACCGTATTTAATAAGAACTTACTCTCGAATAATACGATAACAAAATCTCTAAGAACTACTGGATTAATAAACCGCCATAATTTCACAGGCATTGTTAGTGACGCTGCCACTACTGATACCACATTCAAGATTTTCAGTAAGAAAGTAATACAAAATGCGACTATTACCAATCTAAAAATAAGAAACAATTTTCAAATGAGGCTTTTCCAACCAAATGATATAAACTTAACCGGTAATGTAGAGTTTCAAAATGAAGCGATAATTAATAATATATACTTTACGGAAAGTTGCAACGGCGTAGATAAGACTAATTTTGGAAATACGAGTGACCAAGATGACACAAAAGTTGTCAACGGAGACCAAGCGTTTGATGAAGTTAAAGTTTTCGGAACAGTCTATGTATCATCGAATTTTCTGAACGACATCAATCTGACTGAATTCGAGCATAGTAACTACAAAATTGATGAACCGTTTCATTTTGAATCCGCTACATTTAGTAAGTATCTATTTAGTAAGTCTTAGATTTTAGAATAACTATACAAATCATTTAATAATTTCAGGTGATGTTATTGTCAATGACACGATTCAATTGAACGGGCATGTTGAGTATTTCGATTTGGACAACTTCTTACAAAATGGCAAAAGTGAGAAGCAAAAGATCACGGGCGATATTTGTTTCGACGACGACCTTATAGTGGATGGAAATGTACATTTTAATAGTGCCATAAACGGTCATGATATTGCAGACATTTGTGCTTTGAGTTCCACGGAAAAAAACACGAAGAGTCTCACTGTCGAAGGTAATATTTATAGTTTAATTAATCGTATGAGTAGAAATCATGGTTAATCAAATGTTATGTTTTTGTTCTTATTATACACACACAAGTAAATGGAGGAAATAATGCTGGACGTATTCTAAATAATGGTCCGTCGGAGAAAACGCGAAAACTTTCGCCACTTATTAAAACATGTTCTTTCACTTGGGACACAAATTTCTAGTAGGAGAAAAATATACTATTACTTCTATATTTAAGTTTCCTATTATATTTACATTAAATAAATCTCAATACTCAACTTGATTTGTTAGTTTTAACATAAAGGGTAATCATTTTAAGGGAACAAATTGGTTTTTTCAAAGGTCTGGGATTTACGAAATTAGTTGTAATGATTGTGATCTAAAATATGTTGGACAAACGAGACAATCAATTAACACCAGATTTAAAGAGCATATGGCTCATCTAAAATATGGAAGAACAGATAAGTCTAGTGTTGCACAACATGCTTTTGACAACAATCATAGAATAGATATTAGTAATTTAAGATTAGTTAGAAATGTGACCAATAATAGACAGTTGGATGCATTTGAGAGCATAGAAATTGTAAAATGTAAAAGTTGTATGAATGACGACAAGGGACCTATACCGTATAGCCCGCTTTACGCGTTGCTTAGCAACCGATCATTGAAGCGTGATTAGTCACGCGTAAATTTCACGGTGATATCATTAGTGACGTCACCAGGAAAATAGTATAAATATGGTAGATTTTGTAGTTTAAGATTAGTTTTAATCGCCTCCGGATGATGCCAACTTGGTTGCGAAACGCGCGTCGAGCGAAGTGAAAGTGTTTTGGTGTTTGTGGAAACTACTCCGAGTGTTATGTAAAGTGAGACTTTTCAAAACCCTTTGACGTTAGGAAACTTCTCACTTTTCACAACCAGTTACGAAAAGTATAATATTACTGGTTGTGTAGTAGTATATTACGTAACAAGAGTTGTAAATAGCATATTACGCAAGTTTCGATTCGGGTCGAGCGAAACAAATTTTTTAAAACGACCAAAAACTTTATTTCCGGAGACAGACAAAATAACAGTAACAGGTTCGAGCAAAAAGTGTTTAACAAAGGCATGAAAGCTTATTTATAATGTCGGTGTTACCTATTCTTGACTTTGCATTCTACACTATGCAGTAATATAACTGCATATTGTAACCTTGCGGTCTAGTTAGTTTGCCCTGGCATTTAGAATACCAAGTCTCGAACGGGATAATTATTACTGAACCTGAGAAATGGTGGCTGGCATGGGTTCCTCGCGAATGCTCTGTTATTCTACAACATTGAATATTTAACTTACCTTGGGTTACTTCCCCTCTGTGGTCTGCTGGGCCGAAAGACGATACCTCGATGAGAGTTGAACTTGGACCCAACGACACTGTTCGGAGATTATAATTCACTGATCGCACTATGAAAGGTGAAATGCGGTCGAATTTATGGAATAAAAGATCTCTTTGGCTCTTCGGACAAGTTTATTTAACGAAATGGGTTGATATGACTCTAGGCTTATTAAGTAATTACCTTCCCTCTTAAAGGTACTTCGGGATGGTCCCGCTGAATTCACTTCCCTGAACAAATTAACAATAAACTACAGATTTAACTCTGTAGCTACCCTAACCAAGGTTGGAGTGTGTCTTTTCTTCAATTTAGAAAACAATGACGATTAACTTTGAGCCCTTATGCAATTTAGATTTGTTAAACCAAAATTCGTACTAACACAATTGGTTGAGACAAACACAAACTAACATTCGGACAACGGAAAAGCGTACGAACAGTAATTTTATGCAAGAACGCGCGTGTAACTGATTATGTTTCGCTCTTCCATCGGTTTTATAATTTTGACTTGGGTAGTGGGAATTTCGGCCAAAAGGGCCACTTGTAGTATGCCTGATTCTACTAATTATTCCTATTTGGACTCTATTTGCGTTTTGTGGGCCTGTCTGCCAAAGAGGCAGATACGTTATTTTCTATTTAAGCAATCACAGCTTAAGGCGTGTTACTTCTTTATTTCCCAACTACCAAACTATTGGATTTTAAGAACCTCACTCCACCTTTTACATTGTTATAGATTTTCTAAGTGTACTTGACCAACCCCTCCTAAAATGATTTACAATCCTATAACTACCCGTACGAAGGCGACCTCGGTGGCCGGTTAACAAACTTCGTATTTCCTTCCGTTTAGATAATGTATAATTTCGTTACTAAAAATAAACTTGGGAGGCTTGCCTAATTTATACAATAGAGAAAAGCTTCCTAAAAACTCTACTGGCAATACTTTATGTCTTGAGCCTTGCTTCAACTTACATTATTTTACAATTTAATTCTTTGACTAGGAACATTCGGTCTGTATTTCCTTGAGTATTAAAGCTGGGAAACAAAGGAATGTTTATAATTTCATTATGAAATGATGTAGCATGGGCAGTTGATACTTGAAAAAGTTCGTGTTTAAAAAAATTGGGAAAATATTCATACGCGAGTTTAGGGTTTATAAAGCTTCTGGTACTGCCTGTGACAATTAGAAATTTGGCGTTCTGGTTGCGTTCTCGCTAGCGCTCGTTCCGCAGAAATCTGCTCGTTACACAAAATAGTACTTTTCACAATTGGTTACATAAATAGCTATTATCACCATATAATAAATATTTCTCTTCACACGAAATGCTTTGGTTATGAAATTCAATCCCAGAAATTATTTTTTATTTCAGATAAGTGTCTCCAAATTTATATATCCAAATTTATAACATTTTTTATCCAAAATAAATTCATTGTCAGAGCGTCA